>VXBO01009011.1:92931-115815 GCA_013400135.1 Rhinoptilus africanus
GAATTCACAAGACTATGGTCAAACCGCAAACTCTAGGACAATGTAGATGCCGCGCGGCTAACCTCTCCCTCCCTGCTCTTTATCCAGTAATACAGTAGAAAATCAAAGAGGATCATTCTGTATCTGAAAGCTGCAGCAACATCCAGCTGAGTCAAAAGGAAGCTCCATTGGGCTGGTTGGCGGGTGGAGAAAGGCTGCGTGTAGGTTGTCTCCGCACCGAGTCAAATTTTATTCTGACAGAAAAGAGTTGAAAAATCCAAAGACATTTCATCTTTCTTTTGTTCACCCCGAGAGCCTACAGTTCTCTGCTAAATACATTACAGTCTGTTCCTTGCTATAAATAATATAAATGCTTTTTTTTTTAAAAAAAAAAAAAAAGGAAAAAAGTAAATTAGGCTAGTAGACCACAAGAGGCTAGAAGAAAAAGAATAAATTACAGCATTTGGAGAAGTTTGAAAATAACATACAAAGTTAAATGCATCTGTGCTTATGCCCCTATTGCCAAAGAAACCATTTATACATGCAAATATGGAAAGATGCAGCACTTAGTTTTCAGTCATGAAGTAATGTTTTAATGGCAAGCAGAGGACTTTACCTGGCACCTAGGTAAAAGCAGGACAAGTGAGAAAACATGTATATAAAAATAGCATTATAAAGCTGCCTTGATACAAAATTATTTCTTCTGAAAGCAAATTAAGTGTCACTTGAAATGCACCGATTACTTTATTGTTACTTTCAAAGTGTGTATGTCTCCTGAAATTTCCTAAATCTGTATTGTGTACTGGGACAGATCACTGCTTCAGAAAATCTGGCCCGCCAGAAGCACAGAACTGCCTTCTTCCTATTTCTGTAGGGTTCACAAACTGCCAGTGAGTTTAAAACAAAGTAATTAAAGCCAAAAGACCAAAAAAAGAAGTGACGAATGAAGAATAAGAAGCAGGGAAGGTAGAGGTAAAAAAAAAAGCATTTTTCTTAACAGCGTGGCAAGGTACCTTCTGAGTGATAAGATGCAATGTGTTAGATTTGCCCAATGGAAATGCCTGTGCACTTACATACTCTGAATTTTGATCCTTTTTCTCCCCTCTCTACCTAAGCTGGACAAGAACCAGACCTAAGCTCTACAGCAAAGCTGCCGCGGCGTGATTCATTTACTGAATACAGTCACACCTGCAGATCTAAATGTCAGAGATTAACATTATAAGTTTTCAGTGTTTGCCCTAATTTTAACCTGTCTTGAACTCTGTAAGACACTTCAACATCTGCAGGGAGTTCTGACATTTTTTAAAAGATCATTATTTTATGAAACAGAGTAATCACATTTTCAAATTACAGTACTACGCAAATAACATATGAGATTTTTTTCCAGCCAGGCTTTAGATAATATTATCTGCCTATTCACAGCCTTGTTAAGAATACTGAGGAACTGTAATTTTGTCATCAAGGGAAGTTCACACGTCTCAAAAGGTGATTGTTCTATAAATTATGCGTCACCAGCATCAGTAAGTGACTGCTGTGAATTTTAGTAGTAATTGAACATGGCTGTGCTGTCCCAAAGGGGATGGATATACCGTGTAAATCCTGGCAGACAGGGAATACCATTAGCACACGAGGTCTGTTTGCCAGGTGTGAGCGATGTGCCAGAGCATTCCGAGATCAGAGGAAATTGGAGGATCTGTAACCCCAGCTAAGAGCAGCCGAAGCCTCCTCCTGGCCTCCGACCGCTAAGGAGACATTAAGCCTCACTATTGACTGACATTTCCCGAGGGGCTGCAGCAGCCTGGGACACAGCTCAGGAATCCTTACAGATCCCTCTAGCCTGTGTTAGACAACCAGCAGAGGTCTGGAGAACACGGGGGAGAAGGATGTACCCAATGCATACCCCATCACCTTGAAAATGACTCTTGTAAAAGCCACGGCTTACTGACCCCACTGCAAGATTGTGAACTACATTTGCAGTAGAATTGGTTGAAAGTATGATCCCTAACATTTAACGATGATTTCTAAACACCATTTCTCTGGATAATTCACAAATGTCGCTTCCATAACAATGGGGAACTCAGCAGACAAAAAGCCTGCTGGGACACTGGGAGATAAATCTGTCAGTAGACAAGAAGGTACTTTCAAAATACGATAGTGCTATTATTATTACTCTCCATAATTCTTATTTAATACAGTAGAGGTTAGGATTAACACATTTTTCAAAATCAAAGATCCATCAAGAAAAAACTTTCCTGACCTTGCCAGTGAATTGGAATTGCTGTACAAGGGTAAGTATGAAGGAGTGAAGTTCCACTGGAGAGCTAAGCCGAATGCATCCTTCAGTGCTTGCAAAGCAGCCGGCGCGTTCCCTTCCAGGGAAAAGAAAATGCCTTAACTTCAGAGGTATTGTGACCAGTTTTATAATTCCATAAATACTATGAAATATTTCTAGGCAGCAAACAAGGGAATCCAACCTGAGGGCTTTCATGAGGTTGAAGTGGCAAAAGTACCTCAGAGAGTTGAAAATATCCTTTTATAGCTTCTGGAAACATAAGTTCCGTAAAGTTTCTGGAAGAATACCTTAGTTTAAGATTCCATAGTTGAAGAGAAGAGCACGACAGGAATGTGACTGGGTAATCAATGATCCAACATGAGGAGTTTTAATCTTTTTCTTAATTTTGTTTAAAACAATATGTTCACAAATATAAAATGGTCTTCTTTAAATTAGATAATCGAAAATCTAAATTAAACAGATAATGAAAAATTGTTCAAAATCAAATAAAGCAGATTTTATGTAATTTCATTACACAAAATGGTTGGGTTTTACAACAGTAATTACGTCAGTTATGTAAACAGCTCAAAATGCTCGTAGTCTATTTCTCCAATATATCTGTATATGCGTACTTATTCTTTGGGCTGAGGTTAATTTATATTGATAGAGTTTAATCCGTAATGGTACAGAAGGTTCCGTATTGATGCATTGCCTGGCTCTACACATTCCCAGAGATGCCATTAAAATGATGAGAAAACACTCTAAAATCTTGAAGAAGCCTTCACAACAGCAATCAGCATAGTCTGACATAGCTAAAATGCGAAAACATTTAGTTAGGGTACCCCAAAGTTAAAAAGAGAAATCCTTCAAGACCGATCAGCCATGAGAGAAGGCACTTTTAGGAGAAAACACATGAGAGAATCCACTTTTCACAGAGGCCTCGGACTATCCCGCCTTGGTGTTGAAACTACACTGCACCGAACTGTGCTTTTAATGGTTGCCTTTCACTCCATCCCTCTTGCAGCCACAAATTAATAAGCAGAAGCAAACGACAGACCCAATATGAATTGAAAATAAGGGATTGAATTGCGCCAAAATAAAATGCGGTAGATAAGCAAGCGCCGAGTTGCCTTGCAGCGGTAGGGTATGCCAATGAGACAGCAGCAGCTCAGAGAGGCTTTCCACAAATGACACTGGCCCACCTGCTGTATGTCATTTTACAGCAATTCCACAAGCATTTGAATACAATGGAATGCTCATCATCCTCATGTAAAATGCATGACAAAAGTCCCTCTACTTAAATTGCATATTGCCATGAATAAGGTAGGCTTCTTTTTTTTTTTTTTTTTTATTCGTATGAAAATGAAGTAGCTAGAAATCCTACACCAAAGTTACTTAACACTGTTTATTTTGTAAGATTTCTGAATAGTGGAGCAGAAAATGGAAATATGGAAAACCAGCACTGCCAAAGTCTGTGAGCAGCCTTTTTCAGCCCATAAAAACTCATTCAGGTTTGAGTTTATCAGGTTACTGGGTTCAATATAATGACACAATAAAACAGGGCAAAGAAAGTCTAAGGAACACCATTTAAATGCTTAACAAAAAATAATCTCTGTTTTCCCCTGTGCATGTCAAGGGCAGATCCTATCAGGAGATCGGGGGTCTGCAGGACCAAAACATACAGAAGCTGGAAAAGTAGCATGTCTTGAAGATGAAGCCAAAAATGAGTGATTGCCTTCCTCTGTTATGGTCAGGTTTTTGAGTCTGTAATTTATTCACAAATCTTAAAACCTTCTCAGATCAGATGAATGAAAAGTGGGAACTGTGATGCTAGTAAGAGCTTTAGAAATCACCAAAGACTGAATCTTAAGTCCGTGTGGCAAATAGTAGAAGGTATGATAAAGAAATTCCTTCCGCTCCTCCAAATATGCACAGGGTGAGCATGGAAGCTCATGATCCAAGAAAGAGGGGTCTAAGAAGACACCCTGCCACTCTGGGCTCCTGAAGGGAAGGAAAAGCAACTTCCATTAAACAAACATCACTACCTTATGAAAACAACTTGAGAGAAAAGCTTCCCATTTTTGAGGAAGGAGTATGTAACCTATAAGAAGAATGCAAAAAGGTCTCAATGTTGCCTCTCTCAAAGCCAAGTCGAGGGACTTCTCTCATTTCTGATCACAAAGCAGACAGAGGGTAAGAGACGAGGGTGCACAACTCTGAGCCAGGCAGAGTTAATAGCCCTGCAAACCATCTGAAAGCAAAGTGGCTGCTCCATTTTACACCATTTGAGAAACCAAACAATAATTATCTTCTCAAAATGCTAATAAATAATTCCCCCTTACTACATTCCGGCTGTACGCTATCTGTATATCACACAATGATTGCCCTACGGGTGGAAATATTTTCATACCGTTCCAGACGGGGGATGGAAGCTCTTCTCCGTTTGGAAGTGTAGAAGTACCAATGCTGAACTGGCTCTCTGGGAAGTACCAAGGATCCAAGACAGTTCCACCACTCACAAGAGCACCCTACTAAGAAAACTTTACTATACAATATTTCCGTTACCTTCTACATCCCATTTTTTGCTATATTTTTAAGTAATAGTAATGCAAAATTCCGTGTCCTTGCTCTCTATGAGTAACAGACGCTAATCTTTCTTTCAGACCCTTTTAGACCCATTCGTTCGATTCTACGGAACATACAATTTTTGCTTTTCTCATACAAGATTTTACTTTACAGCAAAGACTTAACCATTTTGGTATTTAAAAACAACAGAACATAATCGGATTACTGAGAGTTTGGAAGTGCTTTCACATCCCATACTTTACATGCATTTTTAATAACCATTTGTTATTACTGTTCTGTAATATGGAAATCCATATTATTGTTAATATTGCACAAATTCACAGCTAATCACATTATAGTACCAAAGGAACAATTATAGTATGTGAATGTGTATAAAGATTAATATACATATCCTAATAAATCTCAGCTGACCCATTAATGTATAATGGGCCCAAAGGAGGCCTCATATCCTTAGTATATAAATGGCACATTTCTTTCCCCCTCCACTCCTTTCCTCATTTTGTTTTATATGTACAAACCGCCATAAAAAGGAAAATTAAGCCATACAAAAACAGCCTCAAACATCAAGAGGCTAATCAAAAGCACAAACCACTTTCTTTTCTTATTATACTACAAGAATCACGCTAATATTTGACATGCATGTTACAATGAGCTTTTTTTTCCCCCCTCCTCTCCCTTTTGAGAGCAAGGCTTCCGAAGTGGTGGACAGACATCCATACCACATGCGCTCCGCAATGAATAGCTATTTCAGGTGGGGTAAGGGAGGAACTTTTGGTTTTAATTGTAAATTATAATGGTTTTTCCTTGGAGTAGGGCGCACCTTGAGCCGTTTCAATTAAATCTCTCGTAGTTTAAAATGAACGGGAAAAAAGGAGACAAATGATCCTTTTTTGTTACGTGAGATATGCTTTCCAATATTGCTACATAGTGACAACTCCTTGTCCTCCTGTCACAGCCTGTCCCTTAGCCCAAGCCGCAGAAAAGCAATTTTCTGCCTCAAAAGCACTCTATTTTTTAAAAGTTTGTCTCTGGGCAATTTTCAGGTCTACTAGAGCTGCACAACTGTATACAGATGAGAAAGACCCAAAATAGGGCAATTTATTTGATTCCTCCTCTTCAAAACATTTAGCTGAGATTGCATATCCAACTGAGAAACACCAACAAGAATATTCAGAGATGACCTGCAGTGACACACATCTGTTTTTTTCCACAAAAAAATTTGCATTAAACATCTTCTGCAGACTCCTCAGATAGTCTGGATTTGACTTTTGTTTAATATGACCTTTAACACAAATATTTCCCAGGATATTAACAGCTAATTTCTTTTTTAAAGAAGATGTAAGAACCAGTCACTTAAATAAAACACAGAGTTTTTCAGAGGAAGAATAGTTTTTTGCATTTCTATTTTTTTTTTTCCTAGAAAAAAGATGTGCATTCATTTGAATCCAGTTTCTCTCTTGTTAGAAAGTGAAGAACTGCTTGGATGGGAAAAGACATCCTCCCGGTGTTCAGCTCCTGGTACCTTTGCATTTATCAATGCCTGGAGCTAGTCTGACCTCAGTATTCTCCTGGTAGAGTTCTGCCCTAACACAGTAAGGGCATTTCACAGCCGAGCAAAGGCCTCGTCTTTATAACTCATCCACGTCTTGAAAATTACTTTACCTGCAGGAAAATCTTTCCGGCATTAGGATAGCTTCAGAATTTGAACCTCACTTTGCTATGAATGTAACGCTGACTAATTTATCGTACGAGATAAAAAAAACCAAACCAACTTGATAATATTTTTGAAACATTTCAAGAAGCTAGGGTGAATTTTCAAATCTGAATAAAGATAAACCATAGACGACTCAGTGTCTAAAATCATCTTCAAAATGGGTATATACAATTTTGAAAATGTTAAACCACACTGATCGCTCATTTAGCCCTAAAGACCTACATTTCTGCATTTTATTTTTCTATTGTTGTCTTTTTCAATTGAAGGCTAAGTACATTTAGTTTCAGAATTTCATGCTGGCAGAGAAATCAATCGTGCTAAAAATCACTATTAATATTGGGACCGGAAAATAATAAGGCATAAACAATATCTATAACCGTACATGGTTCTCATTAGTAGATCAGACTCCAGCAGCTGAAGCATGAATATTCTTTGCTAATACAATAAATACCTTTAGTATGAATGCATTTTGCATTTTTCTGTGCCTAGCGTGTGAATATATTTAAAAATGAACTGAAAGGGAAATGTCCATTTTCTACTTCTTTTCTACGGTGTAGAAATATATTCATAGAATCATAGAATCAGTGAGGTTGGGAGGGACCTTTAAGATCATCAAGTCCAACCATTAACCCCCCCTGACAAAAACCCCTTCTAAACCCTGTCCCTCAGTACCTCATCTACCCTTTTCTTAAACACCTCCAGGGGTGGGGAATCCACCCCCTCCCTGGGCAGCCTGTTCCCATGTTTAATAATATATTATCCTCCACTACAGAAGTATATTCACTTAATTAGCATAATTCACTCGATGAAGCGTTGTGGCAGAAATGCTACCACGCTGCCAGGGCAGCAGCTACAGGGTCATGCACTTGGCCCTGAAGATAGAATTTGGCTCCTGTTGTGTGTCTAAATTTGCCTTTTATACTGACCCATAAAGTCTGCATAGGTACACACAAACTGGACTGTAATGGAGATAAGAGAAATCTAGCACCAATGGAATGGAGAATTTGAATTGAAGGCAAATCGGATTTTCAGATATGCTTAAATTCATGCCTTAAGTTAGTGGAGAAGTAATTTCTTGGCACATATTGCTGTGGACACATAAGGGAAGAGGTCCTTTATGATTTAGCCCATTATGTCTGCAAACGCTAACGTTGCCCTAGCACGTCCTACAGTCAATTCCTGAGCTGAGTCTGGAATACGTGCTAAGGAATAGTGTAACAGACACAGAAACGAATAAAATCGTAAACCATGAAGACTATGAAAGTGGCTGAGGTGGGACACTAAAAGAAGAATACAATTCTAATATAATTCTTAGAATCACAGAATGGTTAAAGTTGGGAGGGACCTTAAAGGCCATCTAGTCCCACCCCCTGCCCTGGGCAGGGACACCTCCCACCAGCCCAGGCTGCTCCAAGCCCCGTCCAGCCTGGCCTTGACCCCCTCCAGGGATGGGGCAGCCACAGCTTCTCTGGGCAACCTGGGCCAGGGGCTCACCCCCCTCACAGCCAAGAATTTCTGCCTCACATCTCACCTCAATCTCCCCTCTTTCAGTCTAAAACTGTTACCCCCCATCCCATGGCTCTCCTCCCTGATCCAGAGTCCCTCCCCATCTCTCCTGGAGCCCCTTGAGGGACTGGAAGGGGCTGGAAGGTCTCCCCGGAGCCTTCTCTTCTCCAGGCTGAGCCCCCCCAGCTCTCTCAGCCTGTCCCCACAGCAGAGGGGCTCCAGCCCCCCCAGCACAACCTCTGGACTCGCTTCTACAGGTACATGTCTCTTGAACTATCTTCATCTCTGATCTCTACTTGAATATTTAGCTGTGCAAGAAACTAATGAACGTACAGCTTCCTGGCTGGCAAACCTTCAGTTTGGTTGCTGGGTGCTCTCAGTTGGTCACAGCTCGCTGACAATTCAGAAGTGTAAGTGCAGACTGATGCTCTATTCATTTTGGTTTCTTTAACAGTAACGCAATGGCTATGTCAATCAGAAGTTACAGGAATAAAAGCAACAAACTGGTAATGAAAAAAAAAATCTCCTTGGCCTTAAATTCCTCCTTTTTACCTGATTAATTGCATTATATTTGTATATTTGCACTTTTTTTGGTATGGCTCATGAGCATACATTTGAAATCAGGATAACATTGCTTAAGCCAAGGAGTCACAGGGGCAAATCCGATTATCGCCAGTGTACCTTGATAAAATTCATGTTAAGTTTCTTTAACTAAGTCTTACATAGTCAAGGTTCCAGAATGGCTTTTAATCACACTTTTACAGAAAAGCTGTAAACCCAACAGAAAGAGATGAAGTAGTGAAGAAGAAATGCTGTCCCTGAAATCCCACTGGATTCATGTGAAGCAAAGTATAACATAGGATATTTATTTATTTATTTATTTATTTATTTTCCCTACTGGTTGAGTCTAAAAAACACAAAAAAGAATTTAACAAAGCATATTTGCTTCCACAGGCTTGTATCTGTAACATGTAAATCCAAATAAAATATGAATTCTGTTTTATGTGAATTTTCAATAACTTTTGTTAAGTCAACATCTTCTTTGTTAGAAGAAACCAAGCTCTTAAGTTGAAAGGTGTTTTTCCAACGATTATTCAGAAAAAATGCAGAAGCAGCCCTTAAAACTGAGACTGGAGCCTCTCCTTTCCTCTCCGTGGAGACTACGCTAACCACGAGGCTACGGTTGTGCTTTTTCTGATCCTTCTGTTCCCTTTCATTTTCTAAAGTTTCTCGCCATTGGGGATGAATAGAGGAGATGTCTGTAAGAACGATGGCTAAGTTTGTACCTAGATGGAGCTCGCTGAGAAGTTCACTTCCCTCCCCATCTTCATGATGGGAAAGCCTCCGCCTGCAGCAGAGACACAGAGCCTGACAGAGCCAGGGCTGGAAACTGAAGATGATGAAGGGTCAGGGAGCTACAGCCAAAGCTCAGCTATGAAAGCTAGGGCTGGAAGTGTCCAGGGAAGGGCAACGGAGCTGGTGAGGGGTCTGGAGCACAAGTCGTGTGAGGAGCGGCTGAGGGAGCTGGGGGCTTCTAGCCTGGAGAAAAGGGGGCTGAGGGGAGACCTTCTCGCTCTCTGCAGCTCCCTGAAAGGAGGGGGCAGCCAGGGGGGGTCGGGCTCTTCTCCCAAGGAACAGGCCATGGGATAAGAGGAAATGGCCTCGAGTTGCACCAAGGGAGGTTTAGGATGGATATTAGGAAAAATTTCTTCACCAAAAGAGTTGTCAAGCATTGGAAGAGGCTGCCCAGGGCAGTGGTTGAGTCACCGTCCCTGGAAGTATTTAAAAGACGTGTAGACGTGGTGTTGCGGACACGGTTTAGCGTAATCAGTGTAAAATTTCATGCTGAAGTCAGTAATTCACCTTTACATAAGTTTAAAACCTTGGGCGGGGCGGAATTGCTTTGGTTTATCTGCTATTTGAACAAACAAAACTTCAAATAAGGATTTAAGAGTCATAGGTACGGTTCATGAAAATTAGCTCTCTAATGAAGAAAAGAATTTGTTGAATGTTTTTTTTTTTTTTATTGAGTTGCCTCTTACTCCCAGTGACAACATGTGGATCCCAGTTACTTCTTGATCTTTTTAAATGCCTGCACATTTTCGCCTTACCTAAGGCTAAAATCTCAGTCTCTCGTCACTTGCTTCATGATTTTTCAGCTGTGTGATTGTCAAGTGTTAAGTAAATCATTAAAAAAGCAAGTCTTAAAGATAATTAAGACCCTAGCAATTTCAGGGGTGGAGAGCCAAATTAATATGCCCAGGGAGAGGAATGTGGATGGAATTCGGGAATTCTGAAAGGCGCTGGCTGGGCTGCTCAGCATTCGTGGAGCTGCCGAGGAAGTGCAGCTCTTTTGTCTCAGTCAAAAAGGGTAATAGGAGACAAGAGGAATAGGGAAATTGGGGCTGCGGTTGAAATTGGTCATCTTACAGTAGAAAGAAAACAAGCTTTCCGAAGGAAATTGGGCTTTATTAGTTCTAGCTCCTGAAGCATCCCGTTTCTGCTAGTTGGCACTTTGTGTGACTTTTATTTAAAAACCAAGGGTGTTACAATTCCATTCCCCTGAGATGCCTAAGAGTTTAGGCATAAAAAAATTTTAAAAAATAATATAAATGAAGAATAAAGTTACAAAGAAAAAAATGTATATTCCTTTATAGCAGTGTCCTTTACTGAGGGGAGAGCAACACTATTTAAGGCTAATGATAGTTTATACTTCTGGAAGTTAATGCAGTGTGCACAATCAATCGATATTTGAACCAAGCTGCAAGGAAGTGTCCTCATTAAGCCCTCGTATGTAGTTCAGAGCTACAGGCTTCAAAGGGGTAAACTTGCCTTTAAAGCTTTCTGTGTTAGAGCTTACACTGGATTTTTCACCAAACTCCTGAAAAATAGTCGAGGTTTTAAAAGAAATAAATAAAATTATCGGAGGTGGATTAATCCCCCCTCTGACATAATAGGTTAGAAACAGGAATGTGTTCAATCCCATTTTCTTCCCATAGAAGGAAGATTTATAAGTCTATATAGGAAATATTTATATGTTTATCTATTATCAATTTACTCCTCTCAATTTCTTTGAATTAAGTCCCTTTACTCTTTGTAAAATGTCAGACTTGAGCGAAATAGCAAATATGCGCAAAATGCAATGGAAGCAGCATATTACTGAACCTAGAACCATCTGTCAGATCACAAGGAAGTACATGGTTGCATCAAAGAGAAATTAAAAACAGGAAATCATAATATCACAAATTATTGGCATGCTTTGGCACGCCTTTCTAACGCTGGATGTAGCCAAAAGTAAAAAAGCCACCATTTTTCGAGCTACTAGAAATGGACTGAGAAATGGTAAGAGTTATATTTGATGCTTTCTTGTCCCATCCCGACTTCTACAAAGCTGCTACTTTGAGAGAGCAGTTGCTGTGGTCCCCATAGAGCTTACGGTCTTGCTCTTGCAAGATTTCAAACAATGTCATTATAACTTAAAATAATGTGTTGTGATCTGTATGCCTTTACTTGGAATCTTGCATGGAAAAGAAGAAATCCTGAGTCTTAAACTGTCGGACTGTCTGTAGTTCTGTCCTACCCATTTTAAAGGAAAGCAGCTACGTGTGCAAAATATTGTGGTATGATCAAACAGCAAGTTATTCCATACAGCTATGCAACATCCTCTGAAGATACTAAACCGAGCCGTAACTTTTGAAAGAAAAGAGAGTTGAATAAGGCTTTTCTCAAAAGATGAGTGCTCTGAAACTCTCCCCTCCCCTCACCTTTTCAATGACATGCAACCTTATCATCACGCGCCACTGAACTAAATGCTGTAGTACGTGGTTACGAAGTCACTAGAAGAGAAGCTGTAGAAAACGTATTCCTCCAAAACATTTGTTTATGCCTCCATTTTTTGAAATCATTATTAGAATGATCCTGGACCGGAATGAAGACTTAATTCAGTTAACACAGATCCTCAAATCCAAGCCTGATGCTGATTTACTGGTATACCCAAGTGCAAACCCCCAAATTAGCAAGAGTCTATCAGACAGTCGATACAAAAAGAAAGAAAGAACAGTGATTGAGTGCAGACATTTACGTAATTCTGCTAAATTTTTGCCCTCTTCCTTCTCTTCACTCTGTCCCCTGATTACAGGTAGACAAGGAAATCAGAGACAATCCCAACACACAGCTGAGGAACTTCTAAGTGGCACCACTGCTCATTCTTTAAGCAAGAGACACACACACTAAATATACCAGCCTTTCCTTTTGCTGGAAGTGTTCCTTTGATGAAAAGGCATTATTTTGTACCATGATAACGCTCCTATTAATATTTCTTTTGAAGCTTCTCTGGTCCTTTAAACTGACATGCTTCAAGTATACATACGGTTAAGAAAAATAAAAAAAAAATAATCAAACATTAATTATCATACAGTCATAAATGATACATCACAGTTGTCTGACTGTAGTCTGAATAGGAGATAATTGCAATAATGTAGTTAATACTGAATGGCAGCTGGCTAAGTGACTCTTATTGGCAGCATCTTTCGATTAAATATGTGTAATCCTTAAATAATTTCCAGCCTTATTTACAGCTTCCAAACCGTTCCAAGCCAGGTTAAATATTTTTTGAATCTGAGTAACGTTACAGTACGGTAAATATTCCTGAGCCATGGGGTGGCTATTTCACTATCTGCACATCTGTTTTCAACACTGAAAATCTCTTAAGGCATACTGGATGTCTCGAGACAGATAAATCAGCTGAGATAGCCTCAAATGACCTGAAAACTTCCTCAGAACTGAACTATGTAATTTCGACAGCCTTATGGGACTACTACAGCTCCTACATCATTGCTGGACTGTTAGAATTTCTGCAGCGCTGTGATTTCACCCTAGCACACTTCCCAAACCAGAAGGGTCTCAGAACGCAGCCTCTAGCTATCTTCCTTAATTCCTACACTTGCGAAAGTTTCGTCTTGCCATATTTGGGGCCTTATGATAAATTTATACCTTTCCAGACCATTTAGCCAACAGAAAGTAACAGGAAGAGGAGAGAGATTCTTGTTTGCTGTCAGGAAGTGTTTCTCTCTCTAAAACAGTATTTTGAAAGATGGTTTCGTACAGTTTGAATAGGTAGCACATGCTAGTGTTCTATAAATCCTTATCGGTCTAGAGAAATAAGTGTTGTTAAATACCTCAAGTTATTATGAAAATGGAAAAATACAAACACCTGCGTATGTGAGGCTTTTTTTATACTTCAAAAAAAAAAAAGGAAACCCCTCAGGTCAACACAGTTTTTTGAGACGAGTTTCTTTGCACCAAGGAATTGCTTTCCCCATGTGGTCACTCACCAATATTTATAAGGGAAGGTCACTTTGAATGCCACCAGCAGATGAAAAAACAGGAGGGAAGGAGGGTTTTTCTGTCTTCACTGAGCTGGCTGATTCTGCCAAAGTGATAGCCGACATTGACATTACACAAGGGAAAGGTTGTCGTAGTCTCACAGTCCCAGCTCTGCTGCAGAAACAAAACAAAACAAAACCAGAAAGAAAAACATATGTGTATACTTTTCAAATAAAAGTAATGCCAAAACATTAAAACTCTGATCTCTGGAATATAAATAACGCTTTAATCTTTGGCTTTGAAACAGTTATCTCGAATCTACTTTAAAAATAAGATTTAAAAAGACCCCTAAGAAATTGAATATCCTTCTGTAAAATTAATCAATCACTCTGAGGGTTTAGTGGAAGGAAATGGCCATAAACATCTTATGTACTCAGCTGGTGGTAGAAGGCAGACAGAAACGACGATTCTGTTAAAAATAAGGAAAAGCTGAGATTTGAAGTGAAGATTGTACGCAGAATACATGGCAGGGAATGACAGGAAATTTTATAGGTGAACGTGGCCTGCGGAAAACTTAAGGGAAAGGTGAAGGATTAATGAGGGATTCCTATTTATTTATTTATTTATTTATTTATTGCATTTCCCTAGCATCTGTGCAGATTATTACCTATACGCCTGATACGTCCTAAAAGAAAAAACTGTGATGAATAAATAAACAGCTCTAGAAATCTTCAATAGGGTCCTTTACCTTGCAGGGAATATTATCATTGGCTTTTGATACAATTTCTGCTGCAGGGAAAGACTTTCAAAGCTCAGAATGCTGAAGTATTGCCAGGCACTCAAAGACCCCCTGCTGCGCGCGTCAAACTAAGAAATCTCTCTGAACTTGTCGAATTAAAAGTCATCTCTCTCTCTCTGCAACCCCTGCATGAGCTGGGAAGCTCTGTCCTCATTTTTTTGTAGGCCTTCCCCGATAAACAAATGGAGCCTGGAGCATCTTTATTCTTTTCAGGCACGTAATTAAAATTCTTTAAAAAATGTAATTGAAGGCAATGAATTTCAAAAGGGGGTTCTAGTTAACAACGAGGCTAGAACAGTTTCAACAGGCCATATTGCTTTACCATCCAATTTTGTTTCAAAGGTAAAAGCAAAACAGCTTGTTAAGATCCTGGGTAAGTGTCTTTATTTTTTTATTTATTTTGTTTGTACATCAAGAGGTTGCTCCAAACTTAAACATCGCAGCAGGATTTATGCTTTCTGGAATGTCGGAAGACTTTAATTACCAAAACAGCGAAGAGGAGTATACTATTAAAATATGAACAAAGCAGAAATTGTTCTCGGTTTCTCAAAATCATTATTTATATATCCCCTAAAAAATTAAAGAATATATTTGTTGAAGAATTTGTATTTTCTTGGCAAGCCTCTTTCATTCATCCAAACCACTGTAAATATTCACTGCCTTGCAAAAATTTTTGTACCTGATAATGCCCAGAATGCTAATTTTCTGTGATCAGTACTGTAATAACACAGTAACGATTACTTCTCATAGGTATTTTTGATGCTGCCTAGAAAAGAGCAAGTGCTGATATAATGAATAATTTCAAATTAATATAAAAGGAATCAAAACCTATCTCTTTGGATTTGAATACCAGGGATTATGACATAACATTAACTAAAAGGCGGGAGAAGACAAGACAGCGTTTCAGAAAATCATCTCTAAGGTGACTTCCCAGAGAGCTCGAAATCTAAGCCCAATATTTTTGAATATACTTTCAGTATCTCTCTCTTCTGAAAGCAAAAATCTTCAGTTCACTTGTTTTTTCCACTCCGTGTTTTTAAACTGGTACTTCTGGCTATAAATGACCATATGAAATGTATTTTTTTTTTTTTTAGGGTTTTTCCCTAGAGAGGCTGGAGATTGAGATGCTTTAAGGAAACTTATTTACGATTCTTGTAGCATTAAAAGCAGAAAGGTGTAGCACGGCAGCACTGCTCCCACAACTTCTGGGTAGCGCTCCGCTTCTGATAGTTGTGATGCCTCTGGGAGACCTGAGACAACACAGCTAACATAACTGCTTTTCACCCTTGGGGGGGAAGCACGGTATGTTTTCTGCTTGGGTCAACAATTGTTCTGGCGTGTAGAGAGGTAGAAAGAAGACCCAGTTATCTCCGTTGGAAAAAGCAATGCCAAAGTAGATGTAGCAGGAGAAAGCAAAGGCACTGCCTGCACTATCAGGTAACAGCTTTGCAAGTCAGATGTTCTTTCTTTCCTAGGTTTTGGTTTGTTTTTTTAATGTTTTAATTTTTTTTTCTAGTGCAGCATAGGGCACAGCCCATTCCAGAGGTCATGCTAAAGAGACAATATAGGGAACGGAGCAGCAAGTTTGTCCCTCTCTATTTTTCGCAGTTGTCTTGCATTACCTCAGCAGCCTTTAAAAGCTCAGATGCCCACATGCCTTCAACTCACACCCAGAACATGCAACATCCAGCTTCGCTTCTATATCATGCAAATACAACATACACAGACCACACAGAGCCCTCCCATTATGCTCTAATCTGGACGAAATTAAGAAAACATAATGATTATAGAATCATAGGGTTGGCAGGGCCCTCTGGAGATCCCCCAGTCCCACCCCCGGCCAGAGCAGGGTCACCCAGAGCAGGGGGCACAGGAACGCCTCCAGGCGGGTTTGGGATGGCCACAGAGACGGAGACTCCCCCACCTCCCTGGGCAGCCTGGGCCAGGGCTCTGCCACCCNCTCTGTGGAGACCTTGGAGCCCCTTCCAGTCCCTCAAGGGGCTCCAGGAGAGATGGGGAGGGACTCTGGATCAGGGAGGGGAGCCATGGGAAGAGGGGTAGCGGTTTTAGACTGAAAGAGGGGACATTTATGTGAGATATTAGGAAGGAATTCTTTGCTGTGAGGGGGGTGAGCCCCTGGCCCAGGTTGCCCAGAGAAGCTGTGGCTGCCCCATCCCTGGAGGGGGTCAAGGCCAGGTTGGACGGGGCTTGGAGCAGCCTGGGCTGGTGGGAGGTGTCCCTGCCCAGGGCAGGGGGGGCACTGGGGGGGCTTTAAGGTCCCTTCCCACCCAAACCATTCTATGGTTCTATGATTCCCTTCAGACATACTAGGGTGATTTATGAAAGCCTATTTATCATCTTTTTTTTTTTTTTCAATTGTGTGCAATACCTTATTGTGCCATGAACTCAACAAAAACCATCAATCCACAAACCCCATAAAACATAACAAATGTAGGCAAATTAGTATTTTCAAACTTCATTTCTGCTATAAAATTCAATTAATGAAAGTACTCTTATTATAAAAAGTAACTAATCTTTCACAGTGATGTGCTTTGCAGAATGTGAAGGACATTGGACAAAAAAAACTGTAACAAAGAGACGATATCCGATATTTTATGAAAAAAAAAATGTGTGACCCAGCATGAGTATTTAATGTCTGTTTGCAGAATGAGTAAAGGTTTCTTTAAGTTCACTGAGCACTCACTGTAAAGTTTAGGGAGGATCAGTAGCTTAGAAAAAAGAGGCTACTGAAATATGAGTCACGTCTATGAACAAAAGTGATCAAAGTCTACTTGGCTGCCAGAGTGTCTTCAGTTTATTCCACTGCAGCACACATATTACTTGATTGAAAGGTGTGTGGATACAAGGCACCCAGGTCTCTGTCTACTGTCACTGGGCCTGAAATTCTCATTTGTTATGTCTGACTTCCTTTATTGATTTCTTTTTCCTAAGAAGCAGCAGCTGAAGTCATTTTTATAACATTTGGGAACCCATTTACAACAGAATAAAGTCATATTAATTCTCCTCTCCCCTCCAAACTAAAATTATTATTTTAAGAGCTGTGATAAATTCCAAATTTTCCAAAGGTTGCTTCCACTCATATGCTGATGCTATGACAGTGATGTTACACAGGCATATCATACATCCTTACTTGCCTACTGGATCTCAGACACCTTTTTTAGTGGAGGAAAAAATATCTCTTTTTATACACCATTGTCACCTGAGAGGTTAATGCAAGCAATTTTTTCCTTCAAAAGACCCTTGCTGCTTATAAACACCTACCTCTTACATGCCATAAAACTAATATCTAATCTGTGTAGAAAATTAGGATGCCTTTGCAAAACTCTCCAAGTGACAGCTTTGATCCAGTGGTTCAATGTTCTGTAGACAAAACTGTTGGCAGATGTTGCCTCGGTAATTTGATATGAGGTACTGCTATTTCAGAAGATGGCAGAAGAGGGAGTAAGTGAATGTAAACCCAAGTTACGAGTTCAACGAGAAGTATAAAAACAAGGCAGCGCATTTCAGCTGCTCCCTCTCTTTTCCAAAACAGCTTAATTTCCATTTCCTAAGATATAATTTTCCATCTACTGTACAAAGTACACCAGAATTTGGATTTTTTTAGAGACTGGAATGCTCCTCTTTATTATGTCTCGATTATTTAGATTAATACAGATTCATGGCTTTTTCACTGTACTGTTAGATCACATATTCTGTAATTACTATGAAACATAACTTTATATGACAGATTTAAACCAGAGATTAAAACAGAACCGTGGAGGGTCAGAGGCAAGAACTCTGTAGCAAAGTTTGCTATCAAATGGAAAGCTGTGTAGATTCAATTAAAAATACAAGCCTAACCTTATAAATAGGATCAGTCATCATCAGTACTGATTTTACTGTTCCATATGAGGTAGTCATCACGAAAAAACTGGGAAAAAAAGTTTCAAGAACTATTTTGCCTTGTTTTTTCTCTCCCCCATGGATGCAGGCAATATGACCCTCTCCCCAAAAATATTAAATATTAGAAATCATCTGAAGTACTTGAAAATTTCACTTGCCATATATTCTGAATGAGATATTAGCAAACAGTAATGAGGAAAACAAATAATCGATAAAATCGACGCTGGTTTAATTACCACGCACTTAATCCAGCTCTTAGGCCCAAGGTCTTAGAAACAAGTTCAGAGTAGGAAAGGAAAAAAAATACTTCTTTTCTGGCAATTCCGTCTGTGTAGAAAATTACAATATTGAAAGTAATTGTTAAAGATACGAAGTAGAAGTTTCTGATGATTTTTTAGAGGATGCATTAAGAAAGGCTACCACCACAGCAGGTGCATATTACAGAGCGCAGAAAGTCTGATGCCCTTTTTGCCACAAAAGCTAAGAAAAGAATTGATAACACCTGGCAGAAAAAACATAAGCATATGTTAAAGTAACTCATTCCTGTAAAATCTTTATATATTTGCTGATTTCTTTGGATTGCAATTCTCTCATGAATGCCCCTTCCCTTTCACTTGTGTAGGAGCTCAGTGGCCCCTGATTCCTCCTACTGCTAGATTTCTTTGCCCCATATTTTGCTAAAATCCATGTATTCTACGTTACTACGTCTCATTCTGTGCTGTTCCTGAAAGCTAAGAGCTGTCAGACCCTTAAAGAGCTTTGACAACAACTAACACTTCTGTTCAAGCAAAAGCACTCTGTATCACTGCAGTGATGCGAAATCTTTGGATACGAAAGCGGAGTCGCCCGACAGATAAATTTCTGCTTCCTTTGTCAGGAAGAAGGGAAGAAAATCTACTTTATTAACAAATAATTTTCGGCTCTTAACAATGTTTGATAATAGGATTATTCAGAATCATAGAATCATCTAGGTTGGAAGGGACCTTTAAGATCATCGAGTCCAACCATTAATTATTATTGTTATTATTTTATTGAAAATGTTGCCAATTTGGTGGGAAAGAAAACTTTCCAAAAGGGTGAAGAAAAATGAAGAGAACAGAGCAGCTGTGCTGTGCCTACAAGATTGAGAATGGGGTAAGCGTGGATCCACTCCATTCTACCTGCAGAATTGTCAAGGGTTTGTCTGCACAAGGCCCAAATAACTCAGGCAGGTTTCTTCCCGGGAAGCTGAAATCCACCCTTTTGATAGCAACATTCTTTAAATGGTAAAAATCAATTGCCAAAGGTTCTCACTCACCGAGTCTCTACACTGCTCTTCATTCTCCTATTCACAATACAGCAAAAAGAGAAATCAACTTACAGAGAAGGAATATATAGATACATCAAAGATATATTTTTTATATTTGCCCTCTTTAAAATATATTAATAAGCAGTGAACTTAAAGTAAGTTCATGATTGTGGGGTATTTTTTTTTTCCCCCTGGATATATTCTGATATTTTTGCAGTCGATTTAGAAGTTTTGAAACAAATTGCACTGGGAGCTTCCCCTTTATCCAGTTCCCAGTAAGGCAGTGGTAGCACGGAGTGTGTCTGTCACCTTCCGCGCTAAAGAACAGAAGAGGAACCTGACGGAGTTATGACAAGCAAAGACTTTATACCGGAAAGATATTTATGTTGTTGCTTATTGCATGCAGTTAGAATACCACGTTACCTGCGCATGTAAATAGGACCACAATAAAAATGTTGCATTTTGAAATACTTTTGCAGGCAGAATTAGGTCTGGAGGAAATTTAAAGAGAATGAAAACACTTCTTAAATTTACGACATTTTATCTTGCGATGCTAATATTTGTATTCAAAGACACATTTGCATAAAGAATTGCTGTATGTGCTAAATTAAAGTGTACAATATTTTACGTTTGAGTTCAGAATTATGTGAAGTTATTATTTTCAATTAATAAATAACATGGATAACTCATACAATGCTTTTAGCGATGCCATTTTTTAAAGGGGGGCTGGTGTAATTTCTGACTTTACAGAAGTGGATCTCAGTTCCTAAAGACCAGTATTTTCACATATTACCTGGCGCTACTATGCTGTAACTATTCTCATTTCTTGAAATCCGAGGGTCATAAATTTCAGCAAATGCCAGATGTTTAGAAACTTCCTCATAAAAACACGTTAGCCCCAGAGAATCAAGACAGAGAAAAAAATCTACTGTTTAAAAATATTTTTCTAACGAAAAAAAATGTTCTAATCTTGAAGTTGCTTTATAGTACGTCAATGGCACTTATACACTTCCTTTTTTTTTAAAGATGGGAAGCTTAATACATTAAATCTTTTAAACTCATCTACTCAATGCAGGATACATACTGATAATATTCTCTCCCGTACAATTAGTCTTCTTAAAAAGTGTTTCTTTCATCTCTCAGTATATTCCTTTTAATCTCAACCCAATATCTTGAAAAAAATACCTGACCATTTAATGCACATTTTTTGAGAGAAACAGAACTTCTGGGTTTTAAAAATCAATGTTTAGTTGTACCTACAAAGAAAATGCAAAGCAAAACTATGTCTTCGCATCTGGTCATCAAAACTCTGTAATTCCATTATATTGTTTAAGGGCTTGGGATGATAGAACAGATTTCCTCCAAATAAGCTGCTTGGACACAATGGATGTTGGACTGGCTGCAGTCTGGCCACATTAGTTACAAGCCCAAGTTGAACCTGCCCACAACACATGGTCAATACAGTTTACCCTACAGCTTTTACCGGCACATATGAGTTTTGTCTTTATCTAAACACACTGAACGGGTTAGCACGCATTTATGTTCTACTGAGAGTGCACTTGCCATTTCATCAAACCATTTTTTTGCTATATTCCTATATTAATGAATCATAGAATCACAGAATGGGTGAGGTTGGAAGGGACATTTAAGATCATCAAGTTCAACCATTAAGCCCCCCTGACAAAAACCACTTCTAAACCATGTCCCTCAGTACCACATCTACCCTTTTCTTAAACACCTCCAGGGATGGGGAATCCACCCCCTCCCTGCGCAGCCTGTTCCAATGTTTAATAACCCTTTCAGTGAAAAAGTGTTTCCTGATATCCAATCTAAACCTGCCCTGACATAACTTGAACCCGTTTCCTCTTGTCCTAAAGAATCCTCTCACAATTTATATGACTTTCAATGTACTAGTTGGGGTGATTTGTTCCCATGTATTTTTGAATGCAACAATATCATCTCTAAGGTATGAAAAAAAGATCCAAGACGACAATATTAAACTGTTCTTCACTTAATGAGATCTGCTTGTTGGTATTTTCAAAAATTATTTTATTTTTGGATAGTATTTTCATAGAATAATTGCCCAGGTTAACATACGGTAAAGATGCTCACTGACATTATTCTGGCATTCATTTTGTTTTCATTTCAGTTTGCCATTTTGCCTTAGGTATGCATATGTTCAATTTTACAGCAGCAAGTATAGTTTATTGACACGTTACAACTATTATATGCTTGTCATAACTCCATGTTGTGCTCTATGTGATAACTGGAAAACAAACACCATACAGAGTGAGGCTTTTAGCCAAAATTTTCCTTGTAGGGGTTGGAAAGAGTTCTGTGACCTGTGATGAATGGAAGAGTAGAGTGGCCATTCTAGAGAGTCTTTGGACTTGGTGTGCGTGGTACAGGCAGCAGCGAGTGCGGGGACCAGCCTCAAAACCTCAGCTCACCCTCCTGCCACACATTTCTGTGGTGTGCATCTTGGGTTTTTTCAGATTCCACACCTTCAAAATCCTTTTCACTCTACATACTGTACAAAACTTGAAATAACTTTCTACATAAGGCATATTCAGTCTAAGTACAATTTATCAGACCTTTATAAAGATCTGAAAAGATGCTTTTTTTTTATAAACTACAGCACTTATTTTTGTTTTTCTGAACTCAGTGGATGTAGTAGGCATCATGAAACAAAAATGTTTAAGTTACTTGTGCAAAAAGCAATTCAGTAGTATGTACCTCTGTAACTGTAACATATTGAGAAAACTATTTGTTTATGATGCTAGGATAAAACTAGGGAAATAAACAAGAACTTAACAAATATTGAAGCAAAGAAGATTTAAAGACATCTTAAAAGGAAGGGGAAAAAAAAAAGAGGTCTTCATAGACTATGTGATGGCAATCTGATAGCTTCTAAGTAAATTAAATAAGGTCTTTTTCAAAAAAAAATCAGAAATGTGATAGATTTATCTGGATCTTGTTATTGGCTTCACAGGGAGTTAAGATGAAGATGGGAGTGCTGAGAAGAACAGAGAGAATGTGTCCAGAGTCTGAAAGAAGATAGTGAAGTACATTGGAGGAAAGTACATTGGAGGAAAAAGGAAGACCAGAGAAGCTGTGGGACCACTGTTGACCGACACAGGAGCCATGGTGACGGAGGATGCGGAGAAGGCGGAGTTATTGAATGCCTTCTTTGCCTCGGTCTTTACTTCTCAGCCCAGCCCTCAAGAGCCCCAGGCCTTGGAGAAAGTAACAGGGAAAGAGGAAGACTTCCCCTGGGTGGAGGAGGATCAAGTGAGGGATCAGTTAGGTCAATTAGACATTCAGAAGTCCATGGGCCCTGATGGGATACACCCGAGGGTGCTGAAGGAGCTGGCGGATGTCATTGCTGGGCCGCTCTCCACCATCTTTGAAAGGTCCTGGAGAACAGGCGAGGTGCCTGAAGACTGGAGGAAAGCCAATGTCACTCCAGTCTTCAAAAAGGGCAAGAAGGAGGACCCGGGGAACTACAGGCC
>VXBO01009011.1:123990-137040 GCA_013400135.1 Rhinoptilus africanus
GTTCCTCCTCAGGTTTAGGTGGAACTTCCTGGGCTCAAGTTTGTGCCCATTACCCCTTGTTCTGTCCCTGGGCACCACTGAAAAGAGCCTGGCCCCATCCTACTGACACCCACCCTTTAAGGAATTATAAGCGTTTATAAGGTCCCCCCTTGGCCGTCTTTTTTCCAGACTAAAGAGACCCAAAGCCCTCAGCCTTTCTCCATAAGAGAAAGTCCCCTCATCACCTTGGTAGCCCTTTGCTGTCCCCTCTCCAGCAGTTCCCTGTCCTTCTTGACCCGGGGAGCCCAGAACTGGACCCAGCACTCCAGATGTGCCCTCCCCAGTGCAGAGCAGAGGGGGAGGATGACCTCCCCCCACCCGCTGGCCACACTCTGCTTGATGCCCCCCAGGATGCCACTGGCCTTCTTGGCCACAAGGGCTGGCTCAAATACTTAAGAAATGAAGACTCTGCCTCTTTACTGTCATTTTTAGTTGTGATTGGAAGGAGTGCTCATGCGGAAATAACCTGAAGGGTAGGGCTATGCACCTGCAGACATTTCATCTCCGCTTTTGGGCCCATGTCAACTGCCACAGTGGCATCTGAAAGCTCTCCTGGTACTGTGGAAGTCAAGTTTTATACTGTTTTTAACACATCTCAAACAGACATGGAAAAAGTCTTAGTTAAGCTTGTCTAGTTTTCTACCTCTGATAGAGGATTTTAACTGTTGACTATAGAAATATTTGTGCAGTAATTCTTCCCCGGGACGCTTTTCAAGCTTCTGCCAGTCCCTAGCACATAAATTCCTGCACTAGAAATTAGACTAATCCTTTTTTGAGCTCATCTATGGTTTTGGCCTCCATAACATCATCTGGCAATGTGTACTACAATTTAATTCTGTCATAATATCTTAACCACGGATGCTATTGCTTTGGCTTAAAATGCCATTAGTTTCATTAACTGCCTGTCCCCTTTGAAAAAATGCAAAGGAAGTATTTCATAACGTGTGGATTTGTTTAATAATAAAAGGTACAGTCATGTTGTGCCTGACATAATTTACACCAACATACACCATGCTGTCCTTTTCCTCTTCTAACCTTACCGTTGCATGATTACGGTCATGAACGACCCATGGTACAGAAAGTTTTAAATAAAATATTTCAACGGGATTAGAAACCATTAGAAGTGATCTCGTGGCTGTGCTACAAACAGGAAAAATCAGAGATGAAGTGGCTCAGTCTCATCTGTACTGAAGATATAAAACCACTGCCACCATTCTGAGGCATTGCTCAGAATAGGACTGAGTGTTTGTTTTCCTGAAAGGGGTCAAAAGCAATAATACTATCCCCGGTGGCCTTTAAAAGCTTATTCCCTCTGCTACGCTGGGGATGAAGGTGGATGTGGCTAAAGATCCAATCTTCATTTCTTCAGTATGATCTCTGTAACTCTGCTATTTAATATGCAGAGATGTAATGACCGAGCGGGATCCCAAAAGACTCAGAGCAAGCAACCTTATACAGTGTATGCCGCGTGTGAAACCATCCTTCCTTGTTGTGTGAAACACTACGCAACGCAAGTGAAAACTGTGAATGTTAAGACTCGCTGACCACAACAAACTGGTATAAAATCACTGCCTGGACTCAAAAAGAGGTCTGGATTTAAACTCAGGAGTCAAAACTGAAAAGGAACTTCTTGGGAAAAGAGCATTCCTGCCCTTTTGGGAAAGGTGAATTAAAACGTGCACGCATAGCAAGTACTGTCTTCTTACAGCTGATTGCAGCCTTCTACAGAACCGCTACTTAGGAGGAAGGCTCTAACATGTCTCATGTCTCCTAAAGCGATTTCACATTCAGTTTTGTATCTTTTCCTTTCATTTGAGTACCTGATGCATAAAAAGTAGAGAAATTAGAAAATACAGCAAGCAGTATATGTATATAAAGGCTTGAATGACTCCTATCCCAAGAACAAATGGCAGCCTAATGTGGCAATTCACAACACTAAGGTCAGTAAAAAAGACTTTCTTAATTCCTATTAAAGTGAAAATTAAACAAATATGCCGTCCCCTCTGGTCAGTGAAATCCCATTTCTACTCAAAGAGTAACACTGAAATGTGTTCAACCTGCATTAACAGGAAAATCCAAATGGTACTAAAACTCCCAGAATAAAGTGAAGAATATCTTGACATAAGGAAATTAAGACTATTTTTATCTACATTCAAGAAACCAGTAGAAATCAGCAAAGTCCCTTCAAACCAATATGAAACTAGAGAAAAATGTCGAATAGATATCCTGAGCTCCTTCTCCCACAGCAGAAACTCTTTTCAACATAAGAACATGATTTTTTCTTCCTTTATACTGAAAACGCACACAATCTATGGTTGCAATCTAATTATTATTACTCATTAATGAATTTCAATTCCTAAACACCAAATATTATTTTACACCATTATAACTACATATACCACAGTGAATGAGATAGCGTAAGTCACCTAATAAACTTCAGAACGTACTAGACTTTCATAATTCAATTGCTCTTTAAGTATTTGCATTAAGATTGTTTGGGACTGACCTGAAAATTTCAAACCCATTTTTCATAAGAAACACCACATTTTGTACAACTCCTCATAATTTCAATAGTTCTGGTTGCAAACACAGCTAGGGTGGAAAATACTAAAAATTTTTCTTGGCAGTAGATGTTTGCGCAGCTTTTCAAATTAAAGAATGATTTGGCTTTTAATATTAAAATAAAAACTCCTAAGGCAAAAGCCTGAACTATAAGGTGAAAGTTAAGCCTGGCTTCCCTTGTTTCACAGCATTAAGGTAAAATCGAGTCCCACTAAGAAGTCTGCCATAGACACAGGATTTTATCTTAATTTTGCTAACAAGAAATACGTCTACTAAGTCATCACTGTAACTAACTTCAGGATAATAGCCCAAGACTTCAATTTTCACTTGCAGTTTCTGTTCCTCTTTATAAAGAAATACACTTAATTTTCTCTAGGATACTGGCAGCAACAGATCAAAGATAATTCTGAGAGTGACAAATTCTGAGTGGCAAGAGAGACACTCCCACTCCACAATAAAGATGTCACGAGCTATAAAAGGCTACCATGTCTTTCACTGAAGATGTTATATAAGATCTGCCTAATTTTAGATAGGGTTTTGAGGGAATTAAACATACTGATTTATACCATAAATTACTAACAATTTAACTATCAACAATTATTAACACTTTTGTGTTTCTGACTTCTCTTGCCAGAATTATAGATTGACATCTGCAGAGGTTATGTGCACTGTTCTTTCCAAAACAGCACTACATATATTGTAATTTATTAAATGAAATACAATAAATTAGCTCATTGTTATGCTTATGAGTGTTTATGAAAAGCTGGATGAGGTGTAACTATTCAGCGCAGTCTTTCAGCTGATCACTACACTCCTTTGTTTGCTTCTTGTACATGCTACAAATGAAAAACACATCACCAATTTTTGGAAGGCTTTCCGTGGTGAACCCAAAAATGTCTCTTTGCGTATTTTATGCCTCATGGCTATATCTGCCAAAATACTCAGTATGCAACACTTTGGTGACAGAAAGAGAGAGCCTGTTCCCCAAATCTTTGCCAGTGGTGACTTACTCTAACCATATACATGGAAAAACTATGAGACTTCTGTGGAAGCAGAATATTACCACGGAACTACAGAAATATTGATTGGAAGGGATCCCTATTCCTACCTCCTGCTTAGAGTAGAAATACTGCAATGATATGATAGATGTGTCTAGCCAGATCTTGAAAAACTCAGGAGGAAGAGACTTCCATATCGCCCCCAGTGCTGCACTACCCTTCAAAGGGAGAAGGATTTCCTCCTTGACCTATTCTGAATCTCACAAGGAGCAAACAGTGATCATCGTACCACCTAATCTACGAGGAATGGGCTGGCTCCACCAGCTGTGAAGCTGCCCATAGAACAGCTGTAATTTTTGCTAGATTGCCCCTTATCTTCCTTTTCGCCAAACTAAAAAAACCAGCTCCCTCAACCTCATTTCCCAAGTCATCTGCTCTGGGCTCCTAATCACCTCTTATGGAAAACACAAAAAGACCCAAACCTCCTTTTCAGTTTAATTTGTGTTAAATATGATGTCCCGAGCCTAAACATGAAGACAGTGATATCTTTCTTTTTGCATGGAATGCAGCATTAAGATTTAGATGGGATTTCTATGAAACCCTACGTTAAAACTGGCCTCGTGGAGATCCTTCCAAGAAGAATTGTTAACTGCAAATCGGAGGCAAAATCAGCATCTTCCGGCATCACCACTACATTCTTTAACTGGAATCTTTCCTTAACCGCTTCAGATAAAGGACAGTGACACCCAGAAATAATTACTGTAATTTCTTTATGTTATCACTCACTTAAAGTATTAAATTCAGACATTTTTCTTAACTTCATGAATTGTCACTGACTATCAGCTTTCCTTCCTCTTGACCTTCCAATTCTCTTTATCTTCTCCTGCCACTGCTCCCTTCCCTTTACTTTCACCATATTTGACAAAGTTCTTTCCCTCTTAATCCAGCAATAGTTCCTCCACTTAAAATTCATGAACCTCTCAACACCACACAAATAGGCAGCAAAAAATATGAACTAATTGACACTTTTCCCACAAACCGTTATTTAAAATTTCAGAACAATAGCATCTTGCACAACAATGTAGTAGTTCTGGTTTGAGGCGGTGGCAAGTCAAAATAGTCAATAACACCAGCCTTTCTGTTGTTTCGTGTTTAGAAGACACAGACTTTTTCTATCACTTCTTCTGGTCTCCCAGAGCCCCATGCTAGAGGAACAACGCTTAAGCAGGGTGTACAGTACCAAATGAAAAACATTTTTTTCTATATAGATAATCTCAAGGTAAATTATTCAAAGTCAACATTTGTTTGGTGTTTTGGTATTAATATTTTTAGAGCTAGTTAAATTCAATATGCAAACTCAAGCAGATTACTTATCAGCTCATTTTGACATCTTTTAGCATGTGAAATTGTATTTTAAAATAAATTAACTTGAAGAATTGGGCATTTTTTCGTTTACAGACAGCTTTAGCGTTCTACTTTTAAAATAACTTTCCCTAAAAAGTAGGAACATGAAGTCAGCTTTAATCTCACTAACCTTAGGACCACGACAGCTTTTGTAATGATATTGAGATTGCAATATAACATTTTAAAAATAAAACTGGGGATCCTTTTTTGTTGAACTGACAGAGGTAAGAACGGTTCGTCAAGGAACAGGAACTTGGGGTTTAGCAGGGGCTTGTCCTCAGTTCAGGAAAAAATTTCAAGTATTACCTAGCACTTGTTCTTACAGGGGAGCAGCAGCAGAATGGAAAATACGAAAACTATGCATAATTTTATTATACTTCTTATTTTTAAGTTTCAGTCTGAGAAAATATATTTTCCTTTATCTACTTCGGTTAATCATGAATATTGCTCTCAGGAACATCCTTTTCAACCGAGAGTGTAAGAGAGGGCAGACTGCTCAGGCCCACTCACAACCCTGTGTTCTATTTTCTGTTCAGTAGAGAGTGCGTTTTGGGGACAGATTTTACAAAGATTCTGCTCGTACTATTTCCACTCGCACACACACACCTCGTCTTTTACTCTCTCCTTAGCAGGGTGATTTCATATCTCACCCAAATCATGTTTATGTTTTATATTCTATGTGTTCTTATCTGTGGTAAGTGTGCTGGACTTAAGGTGGACTGAGAAATGCAGATTTCTCTGTGTAATCTTGTGCATGTTTTTTCTCACGTTCAGGCAAAGATAGCTTGACTCTGAAGTCTTCCCTCTACACTCCTACCACCACGTCTACCAAAACGTGCAGGACATTAACACGAGAAAATGAGTACCATTTCCACTTCTCAGAGGAATGAGAAGGCTGCTGAAGATCAGTATGTCACAGTGAGCATGTGCTGGCTCTTCCATAACAGAGAGTATTAAGATTTATCAGGCTTCCAGGCTGCATTCTGGCCGATCCCGATTAAATTGTGTGATCGCACACCTGAGCTGCTGTCACACCTCACAGCTCATCAGACTCAACCACGCATTCATCAGGATGAACTCTGTGAACTCCATCCTCAAAATAAATGTTGTCATATGGAAATAAATTCCGCTGCTGCAGCTATAATTATCCTAATTTGATACAGGAAGAATGAGAGACGGGAAAACTAAAGAACTTGTAAAACAGTCACTGAGAGGTGTCATTGAACGTATGAAACTGTGAAGCTCTACAGACCACTTAAACTGCTGGGTCCCTTAAACCACTTCACTCTCTTCCCTCCATGACAGAAAACCTTTGTATTTTCTATTTAACTTGGTTTTGGATTCCTGCACAATTTTGCATCACAACAGTATCTGTAAGCCTTCCTTTCTCACTTCCAGATATTACTGTTTGCTCCTGCTTTTTCCTTCCATTATTTTTACTTCCTTTAGCCCATATTTCGGTGCCTTTCTTACTTGAACAAGTTTTAAACGTGCGTTCCCAGTGCCACCAGGACATTCAGGGCTGCTGGTGGCCCCAGGAGCGCTGCTGCTTTGGCTGCTGCTTCAGCACGGCTCGGGGAGAGACTGGCAAGAAGCAGCAGGAACAAATGACTTGCATTAAACATAACAAGTGGAAAATTAGAGACCAGTAGGTGGGATCAAACCCCATGATGTTATCATGTTCACCACCCTTGTACAGCCTTTCCATTGATATCACACTGTCAGGATGACCTTTGTCCTGGAAGAGTCAGAAGAGCGGTTTAAGAATATTATAGGATAACCCAGGATGAAAATAAAGAGAAAATGAGGGAAAAGCAAAAAATAATGTGTCTGAACTCTACGGTACTTCAGATTTTACAGCTACAATTTTTTCTAAGTTTGTTTATATATTATAATGTAACATAACAAAACACATAATATAAGCCAAGGAAGTGAAAACCAAACTGCTTTTAAAAATATCCAGCATAACACAGCAATAGATATCAGGCCACTGATATGCCTTGTTTTAATTACCTAGGAGAGGACAAGGGTGATGTCTCCACTCAGCCAGTCAAGAAGTCCACAGACTGCCTACTACCACAAGAACTGGTACATATTACTACTGTTTCAGTACAAACATATAATTTAACTGAGTTTAGAAAAAACCCTAAGCTATTAATAAATACTGGTGGAAAGACAGGAAACAGTATGCTCCATAAATGCACATTTAGAAAGTAATTCTTCATAGATAGCAAGACAGAATGAAGTCAGAAGCAAAGCGTACGACTGATTCCACACAATAAGGCCCCGTAAAAGGGCTACTAAACCTGGGGAGGTGACAGTGTGAAGTGTGAGTGCTTTCTCAAACGACACCATACCTGAAATAAATGCCATATATTCCCTAAGAGTTTCATCCAGTGCTTTTAACAGTATTTGGATCAGCAAACTACTTATGTAAAAAACATACCTTCACTTCCCCTAGTATTCTGAACACATTTAATTTTGATTTAATATTTGCTATTTGTGGTCTTGGGCTGTCTCAGAGAATTAAAAATTGTTAAACTCCTTTAATTTCAGCCTCTTTCCTGGTAGTACCTCTGCCTTTACAGAAGTGGAAAAGAAGCTTCAGCCACTGAATAGTCTCCTTTAATTTTCTATTAAAAAAATACTTTTTTCCATTCGAAGAAATTTAGACAACTGTTTTCTGATGCGTACTGGAATTCTGGGGGTCTGGTTTTCTCCTTCAGGTACCTACCGTTACTAATAAAGATAGTAAAACAAATTTAAAATAAAACCCAATCCTTTCTAACATTGCATTAAAAAAAAAATTGTTCTCTTTTTCAACAAAAAGGAAACACATGTCATGCTAGAACCACTTTTAAACAAGGTAGTAACACAAACTGTAGAAGAAATTAATGTGGAAACAAATGATATTTTAGATTGGGAGGTTTTTTAGTGAAAAGCTCTGATAATGAAAAACAACTAAGTATTTTAACACAGAAATCATTACTTAATCTTTCTCTGAAGAAAAAGTACAATGTACTTGATAACATAACTGGCAAAAATGAAGAATTTACTACAGGTTACTTGCTTAACATTTTTAACTACATGTTTAGGTATTTGCTAAGCTATGAATATTTAAACCATATCTGTTTCATAAAAGAAATTCAGCAGAAATTTGTTTTTCTTCCAGCAGTTCACAAGCACTCGGAGGTTCCAGAAATAGTTATGTACTTGTGTAATGTATTGTGTTATGTATTACCTTAAGGGCAGATTTTCATTTTCTAAGGGAGTACTTACTTTTTATTTCTTTCAAGAATTTTAATGAGAGGATTTAGCCCATTCTCTTCTAACCTCGGAGAAAATTCAGAATATTTGCACAAATTCCAATCAGAATGTAAAAATCAATTACTTAATATATACAATATCTTTCTTGATTATTGTTAAATACAGTTTGGACTTTAATCTCAAAGGCTTGGCAAAACTTCCTCACTTTTAACAGCAACAGCTTTACAGTTTCCAAATCACTGGGGAACATTTTGGCTCCTGCTGTAAGATATGATCTTTCTGGAAATATGTAATCTTATAAAACAAAGAAAATATTAATACTTAGAAATACAGAACCATTTTTAAAAAATGCAGCAAAGCTGCATAGTTACACTTCTAGTATATGAAAATTTTCAAGGGCATAATTCGGAATTGCCTCTCAAAATCAGTGTGTGCCTGATATCAATCAAAACCTCATTTCACATTGTGATTTTATACTTTCTTATGTTCCTGGACTTGTTATATTAAATTCACAGATGGTAAGTAATACGTAGCAAGAGATTCTATTCCTCAGGGAAATGTTTTAAGAACTAAATGTTTTAAGAATGTTTCCAAATACAAAAATCCAGGGATAATTAAAAAGCTTTTCTAACTCTCTGGACTGCGTTGTCTACTTTTGTTTTGCACAGTGCACAAAGGTAATTATTTATATATTTTTTTCATTCACAAAATCCAAAACCTTTCTTTTTCGGAAAATGAAAGATTAAACTCCCCTAAACTCCCTTACCTCCAGGATCTTTGGCCTAAATCTCTGCCCATCATATGTAAGGAGAATATTCATCATATCATGCTACACTGTTCCAAGGCTTTTGGAAATAAAGCTTTTCTTTATCAGAGTATCGAATTATTGTCTCACTTTAAAAGCAATTAATTGATTGTACTAAAAGCCTTTCTGCTAGGTCATAGAATCATAGAATCGGTGAGGCTGGAAGGGACCTTTAAGATCATCAAGTCCAACCATTAATCTACCCTGACCAAAACCCCTTCTAAACCATGTCCCTAAGCACCTCATAGAGATAATTATCTCTCATATTTACAATTTGTTACTTTCCTTAATAGCAAAAGGTAAAAACAAAACAAAACAAAACAGGACCATCAAAAGATCACTGAGGAGAGAATACAACTTCGGCAGGAGAGCCAACTCAATACTTCAGGACTCTTCTGCCAAGAAGAATGGTAACTGAGATGGAATATAACAGATCTCTGGGAAATCAACACTGGTATTCACCAGTTTTTAAGACAAAATTACCAAATAAAAGCCAAAAAATAAAAATAAATAAGAACTTGTGTAAACAGGTCACAGTTAAACTGAGAAAATCACTGTAACTGTTTGTTCTGAAAGTCAAAACTTTAATGATAGGTTTGAAAACCTATCAGAAATTCATGGAATAAAGCCTTCAAAATATACCCTTCAGCTTGGGAAATCCCTGAGCTGTGGACTGCCACATGCCAGAAAGTTTCATTTTATGCTTGACCTGTTTGTATTTTTCCTAGGCATTTTTGACTGGCCACTATTAGAGACAGGGCATCAGACTAGGGCATCAAACTGAATACAGCCATTCTTTTCTTCTTGGGTAAAAAAAATCAAGATTTTGAGAAGACTGCGACTTTGAGATTTATTTTTTTATAAATCTTCATTTTGCATATACTATACGAGACATCCATTTACATGAAAAATGACTGAGGCAAAATATATACCTTCATTTTCTACTAACTGTTGCTTCAGTAAACACCAAGATTTCATTGTGTAGCTTATCATTGTATTTCCTGGGATGCCAATAGAAAACTGATCTATTACCAGGGGTCAGGAGCCAGGGGCACCGGTCACACTGTAACAAGAAAGAAGTTAATTGTTGATATTTTTCTATTAGGAGAAAATCCATTAAATCAACAGTATTGCCTTACTGTGACTGATGATAGAATGCACTTCAAAAAATCAACTAGGCAAGCAAAGCTTTTCAAGACAGAACTGAAATTATCGATATCTTAAAGAGCTTTTTCTTCCTGAGCTGTAATTAGCCCTTTGGTTTTCCAAGTATTAGATTATTTATCATGTCCCACATCCCTAGCAGAAGACCTTTGTCTTTTGGAAGATAAGAAAGGGATTTAGGGAAAACATTGTTAATAAAGACAGGAATAAAATGATCACTTCACACCTAAACAAGCTTCCTTTACATACCCTTAGCACACAATTACCGCATCTAAAGTGATTGACAGGGGAAAAAAATGGCTATTTGAACTTATGCAAATGCTGTGCATTGGGGAAAACCATTTGACCTCATGAAAGATACCATCTACACAAAATGGTCACTCCAACATCAACTTTTCTACTTTTAATACAATACACAGAATAGTGAAGAATTGGAAGTGAATTTAAAGCAGGAGAGTCACTGCTAACTCTCTTAACCCCCCTTTCCCTCTCTCCAGTACCGAAGACATACACGTTTGTAATGGCGGGGTTAATTCCTGGCAGCTTTTCTAGCATTTAGTGTGTACTTTCACTTGAAATGACTTCAAATGGCTTCACTTGAAAAAGAAATGTAATATACTTACACTTTAAAATCTATACTGACTGATAATAGTAAACAAATGCCCTTGCCTTTTCCTGATTGGAAAACAACATTCACTGCACTTCAATTTTATTTATTTGGTGTCTTTCAGTTACACACCTCACTTTTTAGTCTAAAGGCTAATGAAACATCATTGTAAAATTACACACAGACTATCTAGACTGACCTATCAGATCAGTTTGCTGTTTCCAAATTTGCTACTACTATAACTAATGTGTTAGTGGATGAGGAGACAAAAAATACAACCATTTTTGATTTTTTGCATGCCTTTTTAAAGTGATTTTAAAAAGCTGAGTCTAAGCTAGCTTAGCTGCCAGGGAAAGCAGCGATTTCCTTCCTTCAAACATCTACAAGGCTAATCTCACAGTCAGGAAGTACTTTCCAAATAAACCAATGCCTTCTTTCCAGTTTAGCTCTAAGTGTTAGCAACACCTGAGAAACAGGCTGTTTTTTTCTTCATAATTATTTAAAAAGCATAGTTATAGTTAATAACTTTATTCTTGTGAAGGGGGCAACAGAGAAAGCTGGAAGTTCCGAGAACAGATTGAAAAACAAAGCCATCTTTAAACTGCTCAGCTGCTCTGATTCCTATTAGCAATTTTCTCAGACTGACTACTTTCACTTCACTTTAAGAGAACTGTGCAGTATTGTACTTAATCCTACTGATCTGGTATCGTGAAATACGGGAAAACAACAGACCACATTCACCAATGCCCCATTTCAGGGATAACCCCATCTATGGTGTTCTTCCATTCTCCCACTGGCAGGAAATTGTGCAGAATAATACTCCATTCCCTCACTGTAGGAGAGGAAAAGTGGTATGTATCACATACTTCTCGTGATTCCCAAGCAAATAGAGTGATGCCAGCAGAATTTCCTGATACTCTTTCAGTTACCTCGGTTATATAGCCTGTTTTGGGACTGCTAAATTTATAAAACCCTTCCAAATACCTCTTTGCTGTGTTCATTTGTTACACCACCACCAGTATTGTTATGGGCAGTACACTTGCGTTTACATGGGCAAAGGACCCATACCGAACTGGTCAACATCATAAGAAATTATGGAAAACCTTCTCCAAAAATCAACAATGAAGTTTTCTTGAGGACACCTACCAAGGGTAATACTTATTCAAAGTCTGAATCTGCCGCACAAGGCATTAGGACAAAGGAGTCTTCCCACAGTAACAAAGAATCCTATTATTAAGCTTCAAGATGGCAGTGAAATGCAGAGTCTTCTTTCTTAATAAGCTAACAAAGGGGTAACTATTAAATACTACAAAACAGCCTTGGCTTGATGTTGCAATTTTTAAATTTCATCCCTCTCGCCCTCATACATTTTTTTTTGAAATCTAATTATTTGTGTTGGAAGTCTTTTTAACACAAACCTTCTCATGAAGTGCAATACAGCCATAAATCTATTCCCAACAAGAGGATCTTCAGCTCGCTTTTTGGCAGCAAAACAGAATTAACTAAGGAGAAAGATCCAGGTTTTCGAGATGTTAAAAATATTTTCAATACCGGCTTTGCCTTAGAAAAAAACTTGCTTGTGCTAAGTCACATCTGTACAGCATTGACTCCATTATGCTGTGCAATATTTGAGTTATTGATAATCTAAAGGTTTAAATAATTACTGCTGATCATGTGACACCACCAGTACAACAAGGCCTCTAAAATATGTTATCATATTTAGGATTTTCACAAAGCCAAGGAAGTTTTCGCATACTACAGAATCATAGAATCTTCATGGTTGGAAAGGACCTTTGAGATCATCGAGTCCAACCACACACACACAAAAAACCCCCTACAATCTCTGCCATTAGAGCGTGCCCCGAAGTGCCAAATCTACACGTTTCTTAAATACCTCTAGGGATGGTGAGTCAACCACCTCCCTGGGCAGGTTGTTCCAGGGCCTGACCACTCTTTCAGTAAAGTCATTCTTCCTAATATCTAATCTAAGCCTGCCCTGACGCTACTTCAGACCATTTCCTCTGGTCCTGTCATTATTCACTTGGGAGAAGAGGCCAACACCCGCCTCTCCACAACCTCCTTTTGGGTAGTTGTGGAGGGCAATGAGGTCTCCCCTCAGCCTCTTCTTCTCCAAACTGAAAGTGCCCAGTTCCCTCAGCCTCTCCTCATGTGACTTGGTCTCCAGACCCCTCACCAGCTCGGTA
>VXBO01009011.1:137723-197423 GCA_013400135.1 Rhinoptilus africanus
ATCTCAGCCTTCTCCTTGTCCTTGGTTGCAACTTTCCCCCCTGACATCCAGTAAGGGATGCAGATTCTCCCTGACTCTCTTTTTGTTGATATATTTATAAAAACTTTTTTTGTTATCCTTTATGTTAGTGGCCAAGTTGAGCTCCAGATGGGCTTTTGCCTTCTAATTTTCTCTCTGTATAACATAATGAGATGTTTGTACTCCTCCTGAGTTGCCTGTCCCTTCTTCCAAAGGAGGAAAGAAAGATAAGGTTAGATGGAAATATAAATCAAGTGTTTGGAATAGTAACATTTAAAACAGATATTAGAAAAATCTGATAATGATCACAAAATAAAGGAAGGTAAGAATAGCAAAATTAGTCCTAAAATAGCAATAATATTTAATAATGAAGGTGCAGAGGTATCAGGTAATTTGGGAAAATCCCCTCTAAATTCTACAATACTAATCTAAACAGAAATTGCTTTCCTCAATTTTATAATGCCTAATATTACCTTACTACAATGATAGTCATTATGCTATAACAAATACAATTACATAATTATAAAGAAAAGGATCTTGTAAACATCCATACAGATTTTTGTTTCATTCGACACTATAAAGAGTAGACAACGCCGTTAATTTTCATTTGTATCAATAGTACAATATTAGAAAAATAAATGTGCAACATACTGGGGAGCGCTGCTATCTCATGGCACAGTAAGTGTCAGACTTGCATGTGTGCTGCAAGAGTGGTGAATGCTCACATGCTAACTACGATGTGCTTCGCATGCGTAAAATTGACAGCAGACACTCAGAGGAACGCTTCAGTGAATGTGCAGAGGTCTGCCCTGCTGAGAATACATTAAGACCTCTGTGCTATCAACCAGAGCTGGCTCATAATGTGCATATATGAGTTGCAAACATCATCCAATATGCATAATCTGGACTGAACTATTACTTTTAACTAACTGTGAATGGTTATCCTAATAAGCATTTGATATGTTGTATTGGTAGCAACTTGTGTCCTCCATACAGCCAAACACACGGCTGACGAGCCCCTGGCCCAGGTTGCCCAGAGAAGCTGTGGCTGCCCCTTCCCTGGAGGGGTTCAAGGCCAGGCTGGACGGGGCTTGGAGCAGCCTGGGCTGGTGGGAGGTGTCCCTGCCCAGGGCAGGGGGGGGCACTGGGTGATTTTTAATGTCCCTTCCAACCCAAACCATTCTACAATTCTTTGCTTGACTTTTTATACGAGTAGCCTTGCTAAGTTCCACTGAATTGCTATTAGGAATCATGCTTACAATTTTTAAAGTAAAACATACACCTATGTGATCAGTCACGATGCTTAAAGGCAAATTTATACTGTGTACTTGCAGTCTTCTAACTTCCACAGCCAAGCATACCTATGTATCTATTGGTACAAACTGGTTTTCATACATTCTATAGTTGTCAGAAACTTACATTTTACCAGCACACAGTATTCTCCCTGTAAAAGCCTTCCTCAGAGAAATATTTATTCAGATATCACTTAAGGAACTGAATGCCTCTTTTAACTTAGCAAAAGATTAACAATGAATTTCTTAATGGATTCTGATACAAAAAGATTTGATTCAATTCTTGCATTCCAGAGCAGGACTGGGGGGAAAAAAAAAAAGAAAGAAACCAAAAAGAAAAAAGAAAAAGACAATTAAATGGATGTGCCCTAGAAGGACAAAATATGAACTCTGAGGAAAGCAGAAAAATATCTACATATTTTTAAGTGGTTAACAGATACTATGACCTTTGCTTGCTTAGTGTGTAATTTGCAATTATCTGTTTTAATAAATCAGCCTTTAAATGAGATTATCTGAGATAGCTGAGAGGGTAAGCAAATTGTTCAAATCAAAATGCATTACTTTTCAAAGGTTAAAATTCCTTTTTTTCGTGACTAGTGGCTAACAAACACCACTGCAGTCACAGGAAGAGGTTAAATATCTCAAGAGCAATGGTAATCTTGTGGTTTTAATGTATTGGTAGTTTTAGAAATTATTATGTGATTTTTAAAAATTCAAATGTCTATTTTATGGTAGTCAATGCTTTGCATTGGGCAGAATACTGTGAATAGATTTATCTGTGTTAAAATGTAAGGATTATCTTAAGGTCCACATCCTGCAAAGGCTTAAATAAATATAAAATATGTACCCGGGGTATATACTGGAATTCATGGGACTGCTCACATCCTACAATGTTGCGCGCATTTAAAGAGTTGTTAGAAGAGTAGTTTGCACTTCCAAATCAGTCATTTCTTCAATGTAAATTCCACTTCAGAGAGAAATTTTTCTGAAATGAACTGGTTTTACATTATTCTTAGGAAAAAAAAAAAAAAAGCAAACAACCCTCACAACTAACTGGCAAACAGAAGGTCTGAGATTGGAACTTAATAAACATAAAAAGATCAATAATCAGCCTTCTAAAAGAAAGTAAAGAAATGAAGCACTGGCTTAATCAGGCTGGCAGTTGAAAAAAGCAAACAAACAAACAAACAACAAACCAAGTCTTTAGCAATCAAATCCTGCTTTCTAGCAAAATCTCATGCTTTGGAATACTTTTGCTGTTCAGGTACTGACACTTGACAAAAGATACATTTATACGTGTTTTTATATGTGTTTTACTAATCTTTTCTCAATCTAAACTGTATTTCTAGGAATATGTTCGAAAGTAGCACAGTGATGCAGTTGAAAGTGACCATACAAAATAGATTCTTAATATCAATTAAAAAAGCCCCAAGGCAACAGAGCTGTGTTTTGCAAAGGATATCTAATTAGGGACACCATTTCAGTGGTTCCATTTATATATTTTTTTCCCCAAAAATATCTGTTTTAAGTAACTGCAGTCTTTTACTTGGGAGGCACTCAAAGATATTGATAGGCTTGAAGTCTTTACCCAGCTACTCATATTATTTTGCCAATATACAGTGGCTCAAAGATTTACAAGCACGATAGGCATTATATATGTTGTACCTCTGTGCATTCAATGAATTTTAATTACTGCGTTATTTGTGTAAAATTAAATATATTTTCAAACTGAATCCCGTCTGAGTACACTCAGAAAGCCAACACCATATTAAGAAGGCAATGAACATTCCTGACTTCTAAGGTAAAGAGTTAGTAGATTGGTGTGACACGAATGGATGACTTAGGGAAGGAGAGTGCAAATTTACTACCACCAATATTAATCGATGACCCTTTTAAAGAATTTTCATATTAAGTGCTGAAATTCTGATTCTCATTGGACTAGAAGAGGGTAACAGTATGCAACCTCTGGATTTCTGGAAATCTTTTTCTTGTGTGAACAGTTCATGAATAATGCCAGTGTGCCTTTGTAAGGCATGTGGTGGCAAACATCAAAGGCGGCAGCATGCCACTGAGGTTGTTTCAACGTGATCTCTACAAAGTTCTTAGATTTATGGGAAAAAAATTGCCTCAGGTAATTCCTTCCAACGTCTGCAGACACATTCAATCTTTAATCAAATCTCCTTTCCAATCGATGCAATCAAAATATCAATCACTCGCGTGTGTTAAACAGAACCGCATACCTCTCGTACGAGGGAAACCATTCTGGGCTCTACACAATCTACCTTTGGAAGAGTGAATACATTCTATTGGCCCAAACAAGCCTGCCATATCTAGGGACAAACTTCACGTGCTTCAAGTTATACCTGGCCCTTTGGCTTTATTCCAGAAACATTCAGCCATGGAAAGCTATTCCAAGAGACAGAGTAACCCATAAGACACTTCTGGAACCTTAGTAATATAGGACTTGAATGTAGAACGAAGTACATAAGAAGCGAGAAAACTGAAATAACAGAAAGAGACATCCTTTATCCCAAACAGAAACCATTAATTTGCAAGAGAATCAAATTCACTTCTTGACATGACATTTACAGTCCGTGAAATGAGTGTAACACCGCCAAACCTAATCCACCTATAAGTTAGATTATCCTACTTGAACACTTTCATCAACTACACACTTTTCTTTCAGAAAAAAACACCAAACACTCAACCCCAAAAGATCCCTAGACTCTATCAACAGTGCTTGCTTATAATGGCAAATTCGAACCACACCACTAGTTCTGATGTGCTGACGATTACTTTCAGACAGTTTGTTTCCTCATCAGTCCATTACAGAACTACTTATGGAATCATTCATGTGCAAAAGAGACATAGTCTGTTTTTAGGTTAACAAAATGTGTTATATACCAGTAAAATAACATTAACGCAAACTTAAACTAGTCTGAAAGTTCAATATTGCTGATTTTATTGGATGCTTCACCATCCCATTAGCCCAGCTCATCTAGATTTTTGTCTATAAAGGAAAAATGTAACAAGGCAGATATCACTAAAAATATAACTTACTAAAAAAATCCAGTTTGAGAAGACACATACACAAATAGATAATTATTTCTCTGAAACGGGACTTTAAATTTCAAGTCTAAATTATAAAAAGCTGAAAGAAACTAAATTCAGAATATTTATGGCACATTTAATGGTAGGAAGGCCCTGATGAAAAACACTGACACAGACGAAAATCACACTGTTTTGTGACAAAGATACTGAAGTTTACTATGGGTGATGGGCATTGTTATGGTGATAGGAGTGTTTCATGAGGCACAAGTAGAACTTATATTGTACTCTACTATTTAAGGATGAAAGTATAGGCAGAATCATTTCTCTTAAGGATTAAACTGGAAAGCTTTTAAAACTCCTAAAAGATTAATTTATTGTGTACGGGCTAGGTACAAGGAGGTTGGAGAAATAAACAGTGTATTTATGATAAACAGAATACAACCGATTACACTTAATTTTCTTATATACACTTCATACATACCTCACTTCTCATTTTGACATACTTCTATCATTAATAATACAGCTGACAACAAAAAATAATTGCAGCATTATTGAATGCCATTTTAATTTTGAGACCTTACAGCAAGACGTTTAGTAAGGATCCACCTCACAAAAATTAATGGACTTGATTCTAGACCAACTAATCTAAACTAACCTCAGATAACTTCTGTTAGCTCCATTAGGGAATGCTTAAGAGATAACAGCCAAAGGCAACACAATCAAAGGAAAAAATATGCAAGAAATTCCTGCAACTGATTTACCGTAGTCTAAGAGGTGGAAGGTTCTCTTCTATTCCTCTTTTTTAAATTTGTTCTCTCTTTGGTGAAAGGAAAATAATAGCCTGCATATTTACCCTTTCACAGGAAACGGTGAAGTTAAAATTTTGTTCTCAAAAAGAACCACTGTATTTAAAAGCTGAGAAGTCCTGATACAGACAAGTTTCAAAGTTCAGCCCCCAAAGCAAATTGCCCAAGTTGATCCTTGCAAGCACTCAGCACATGTTCCTGAAAAAAATCTTGCAAGAGAATTTTATTGGCCCTGATCAAACTCTATAACTCCGTGCACGAAGAGATACCCCTGAAGTGTGAACTCCACCTCCAGATGGAAAGCGTCTCTGGAAGATCTATGGACAGTTTTAGAAAAGTAGTGAAAACTGATTAAGGCAAGAAGTCAGTTATGCACTCCCATAAACTCCATTTAGCAATAACTTTCACTGCTGTTTAGCCAGCAAAACTTCCAAGTCTAGTTCTTCGGACAGCTTTAGGGTAAGTTCATTCCTGACTACACTGCTGGGCTGGAACTGTGCTATCGGGGATCCACCAAAAGAATGCAAAAGAAGGATGCTGTGCATAAGCAGCCACAAGGTTTTGGGTTATGAGTACCATAAATATTGCAACTTTTAGGTTCTCTTACTTTCTTAAAATACATCGAGTTTCAATAAAATATAAAAATAGGAAAAACTATTACAGAATGAGAGAATTTTTCACTGTATACCTGTTCTTCTTAGAAAGTGGGTAAACACTTGAAAGTTTATAGTGCATAATTATTTAAAGATCTAAAATAAATTTATAAGTTTGGCACTGATCCTGCAGACCCCTTTACCTGCTCACCCTCACTCAAGTGAGCAATCCCTTATACACAGCGAGACTAAGCCTTCTCAAAAGTTAAATGCATATTCATCTTGGTTGTGCGTTTATACACAGTGATACAAATCAAGGTGCTCCAAAAGAGCAGTAATTTGTGTAATATTTACTTTCGTCAATATAGGTTCTGGAATTATGACTACAGAAATATTTAATTCCCCCCCATTCCTCATGCTGCATAGCTGTGGGAACCATTTAAAGTGGCTCTGGCTACACTTGGGTTTTGTAAAAAATATCTCTGTACATCGATAAGATAAGATTAATACAGCTAACTGAAGCTGCAGAGAAAAATCTCTAACTTCAGCTTCCCTGGTTTTACAATCAAACTTCAGTCACTCTATTTAATGCTTCTGCCAAACTCCCACCTCTACGGAAACACATAGCCTCACTGTGTTCCTCGGACTAGTGTCAATGCCAATTGTCAATAAAAGATAGGTTTTCCAGCTGTAAAACACAGTAAAAGGACTCCTCATCTAGCACTCTCAACAGACCAAAATCCTCTCCTGGGGAACCCATAAAATCTTGTGGAAAGTTATAAAACTCTTAATATACCACAGGGAACAATCATCCGCAGGCAAGAGGATTGGCAAAATGACCTTCTAAGTTCTCGCCATCTATAATTCCTATCATTCTTTTTTTGAAATCATACACAAGCAGCTACTTCATTTTCTCCTCTGTTGTTTTTGAGTTACCTTACTTGAAGTAAACAGAGAAATCATGTTGCAATAACCAAGAGCTCTTCTGCAGTTCTACAGTGAATATCTTTTTTGTGTGGATTACAGTTTTTTATCTGTCTTCCATACCACATCACAAACAGGAGCACACACACAAACAATCTGAAATTCCCTTAATATTTAACTTATCAACAGGAAAGGATGAGCCAGCTATTAGTAGATAGGAATTGCGTCATTTTGCATCTTCAAGGTAGTTTTAATTTTGTCGAGCTGAAGAAGCTCTGAACTTACTCATCTCTCTTTCGTTCTGCTTAGCAATACACTGCATGTATTCATCATCTATTCATTACTTCTCCTATGAAGATAGAGTACGGGAATTAGGTCTCTTTAGCCTGGAAAAGAGGCGTCTGAGGAGGGACCTAATCAACACCTATAAATACTTGAAGGGTGGGGGTCAGGAGGATGGGGCCAGGCTCTTTGCAGTGGTGCCCAGGGACAGGACAAGAGGGAACGGGCACAAACTTGAGCACGGGAAGTTCCACCTAAACCTGAGGAGGAACTTCTTTCCCTTGAGGGTGGCAGAGCCCTGGCCCAGGCTGCCCAGGGAGGTGGTGGAGTCTCCGTCTCTGGAGACATCCCAAACCCGCCTGGAGGCGTTCCTGTGCCCCCTGCTCTGGGTGGCCCTGCTCTGGCAGGGGGTGGGACTAGATGATCTACTAAGGTCCCTTCCAACCCTATGATTCTGTGATTCTGTGATCTAACAATACTAAAGATGAAATATTACATGTGAAGTTTGCAAATAAACAATGAAAGACAGACATACAAAAACCAGCTTTCAAAAATGTTGGCTTTCTACAGAAAGAAAGAAATTGTCAAGTAGGTTATTATGCACACTAATAGGCAGGTTTCTCTCAGTATAAACAAGAAAAGTATTTCTCAAGTCAAGCTTGAATATTAACTGGAATTATTTTATTTGCTTTTCATTAATAAGTGTTTTTTTTTCAAACAGATCTGCATGTGTAAACAAACATATACTAAAATATACATATTCAAACATATATATTTATAAATATGTAATATAGTGCATGCATTCCAGAATTTCAAAAAAGTGTTCTAGGGTAAAGGCTGAAAAGGTTAAATTGTCCAAAATAAGATGAACAAAATTTAAAGCCATCCTGTCTATGTACTATATGAAGAATACTGTAAGGAAAAAGTGTAAGAAACGCTAGATATAAATAAAACAATAATGAAAATCAGGGCACTAATATGCTGATTTTGGAAATTAGAAAATTTCTGAACAGCTGATTAACATATTCTTGCTACAACCTTCTAGTCATAGTTCAGAGATAACCATAATTACTTTCAGCGGGCAGGCGTGGCCAGTTTCTGCCAGAAATTACAAGTCGTGGTTTGAAAGCATGGATACCTGGGTCTCGTTTAACAAAATGTTCCACCAGCCCTCTATGCCTCTGTACTTAAAATAATGCTGCAATACTGGAACTCGCTTGAGCCCCCAAACTAAACACCCCCTGCCCCCAAACAGAAAGCATTGCAGGAAGAAAAATGAAGTATTTGTGATTTGCAGTTTTGGGCAGTCTTGCAAATTATTCTCACTTATTTTTTCTCACTTCACACACCCAAGCTCACCAACCTGTTTATCTTTTCTCTCACAAGATACTCAAAATCAGCCTTTTTGTTTCTAGCACAGGCTGAAAGAAATATATGACTGAAAGGGAATTACCAAAATAAGCTTTGGGCAGCATTTCTGGTTTGGTTCATTCCAAAATTGTTCAGTAACTGATTCCTCTTGAGTGTATTCATACATCAAGAGAGGGAAATAAGAGGCCGTGTTTTCCGCTCTATCTCCAGTTAGAATAACCATCTGGGTTCTTAGAGGGGTACTAACACATCTCTTTTCCTCCATCAGCAAAGCGTGTCACAGAGAAAGTCCTGGACAGGATGATCTTCAAGCAAATGAAATAAAAACAACTGAAAATGGTTCAAAGTTACATGAAACTGGACTGATACAGAAGTATTGTATTGTGATGGAAACCTATAAAATGGCTTGATATCAGAGAGGCTATTTCAGTCATAATACACAAGTTAAAATATCATATTATTAAAAATGAATAGTCAGTGATTCTCTATCACACCCTGGAGAGTAAATAAAAAGGTACGTTTTTTAAAGACTGAATTTTTAAAACAGAATCACAAGCAGAGTTTTGGGGAATTTTTAACTGAAAAATAACAGAATGAACAAACCTGAGATATATCTGTTATAGATAAATTATAGCTGAGATAATACACATTTGATAATACTTTAGCTAAAACCTTACCTGCTGGGGAACAGAGAGTTTTATTTAGTTGACTGCTAAATGCACTCATGTTAAAAATGAACAGTGATGCTAACCTTAGGAAAGAAATGGATAACAAATAAGGAAGAAAAAAAGAGGGAAAAACAGATCAAAAGATGAAAGAAAAAATCAGAAAAAGGAAAAAGAACACAAAGAACATTGAAATATTTACATGGTGCCAGTGCATAGAATGAGCCTTTGAAAAATATTTGCTAAAATACTTTTTGTGCTCTGTGTGTTTTTCTTAATCCACAATTATCCTTGAATGCACATGTGTAACAGACAATACTGTTAATGGAAGATGCACACGTATAAAAAAATCATTAAATTCTATAAAGCTTCTTTCATACAGCGTCTGGAAAAAAATTCTACTACAATATGCTTTTGACCCAAACTTTGAAACTATATTTGGATGCTGGTTTAAATTCAGTTAATGCAGCAAGCAGTAACTCTCACATGATATGGAATAGTGTGATGTAAAGAGGATATATTAGGTGCAAAGGCCACACATCCATGTGCAAAAGCAGGCAGATGATGTGTGGACATACGAAAGAGAAACTGGCCATTGAAATCAGCCTTTTGGAGAGCTCTGACATGTGGAATCAATAGGATCTATGCCAAAGGAGGCAAAACCCTTCTCTATGTACGGTAGCCAAAAATGCCACGTAATCAACTGGGCATTTATCAGCCAGCAGCGCTAATTCTTTAACAATATGTTTTTTAAAGAGAACACTCCAATTCAACCAAGTACTTTTGAAAATTCAGTTTAAAACAACGAAACAATGTTTGTAATGGGAGAATTCCCAAAAAGTTCAAAAGAAAATCACCGAGGGCTAGAATGTAAAATTGAATTCTGCACAGTATTCCAGGACATGGAGAAACCCAAAGGACAAGTTCACAGCTGTATTTTTTACATTATTTAGATCTGAATTTTGTCAATCGACTGATTTTACATTTCAGAATTCTGTGAAATATACAGGGGGCGGTGTATCACATCAAAGGTTTCTATAACCAGCATCTTGCCTCCAGCAGTGGCCAGTGATCTGCCTAGAGGGTGACGCACACAAAGCAAAACTTCACCATCCTACCCTCCGTGGGAAATTAGGAATTGCCTCTGAGCCAGGCCAAATACCTTAATATCTAATATGCATAGATACATTCCTCTTCTATTATTATTTGTACTTTGCAGCACTAAAAATACAACAAAAAGACATAAGATTTTATATTCAGCTGATGAACAGCCTACACTTGTTGCACAGTTAACAGCGCTCTGCGTCACTGTTTACATTGCCTCGAACGATCACTTAGAAAACACCAAGCTTTTCTTAAAAAAAAAGCTTACATACAATTCATTCCAGTCTTCCAAAACTGGCATGAAAAATAAAAACAAAGACACTAAGAATATTCCCAAAAAATAAGACTTGAAAAGACACTTCGTGGTATTAAAGGGCACTGAGAACTAACCAGAATCAACACTGAAAGGACCAACCTCAGCTCATTTTATGAGTGTTTTCTGTGCTTTCACACAGGAAAAAATAAAACAAAGAAAATGCCCAGCCATGCAGGTGAACAAAACTGTCCTGCTATTCTTAATTGCTACTTCATCTCACCACTTTTCAGCAAGGTAGAAGGTATTTTTCGAGTAGCAGCATGTGGTTCCATGACAGACTCCACAGGCTGCGAGTTTCGGAGATTCCTTTCTATCGGGATGCAGCTGTTGCTGCTGTGTTGGATTGTCACAACTGCTCCAACAGCGTTTTCCTCTCTTTTCAGAATTCTGAAGATGTTTATATATGTTTACATACACATACATACATGGAAAAATAAACAGCTGTATATTATCCTCATGCTCATGTACTACACAAGTTCAAATTTTGTTAAATATCACCTACTATGCCAGGATGGGAAATTAATGATAATCCTAAATATATTTGTAATGCTGAAAAATAATTAAGCTAATCTGACTCTCCTGCTGCGCTTCAGTTTTCTTGCTTTTTGTTTCCGATTTTTGGTAATGTAATCTAAAACAGAATTTCAAAACTAAGCGGTGACTCCATGAGCATATATGTTTGTATCTTTTTAAGCCGAGACACAGAAGAAATTGAAAGCATAAAAGACCAGTGGCCACTTTTGATACCCAATTTAAAATAGTAGGCAACACACAGGTCATTTCACTGAATAAGGAATCACAGAGCCAGCGTAAATATTTGTATAGCTCTCTGCAGTTTCAATCTCTGTTACAGTTCTCAAACAGCTGTGGTATAACAAAATCACATTTTACAAACCACAACACTACATCAATCAATGAAATAAAGACATCAAATGCTAAAGAGACTAAACCAGAATCAGTGTGATTTTCATTTAGCAATAGATATGTGATCCTGCTAATTTACAGAAAAGACCAAATGTCTGCAAAACCAGTCCTTCAATTCAGTGGTGAAGCAAGAAAACACCTAAACCTAAGAACTGTACATTCTAATGATTCTTTACAGCTTAAAAAAAATACAAGCAATAATTTTCCTTGTCTTGCAAATACAAAAAATATCAGATCAACCAAACAAACCCAGCAAATAAATATAAAAAAAATGCCACTGCTCTGGGTTGAGACCTTGGGATCTCCCTGAAGATACTGCTTTTTAATGGAAATGCCAACACCACGCACAGCACTGCCAGCAGACGTTGTTTTAATATAAGATAGCTCCTCTGCTCCTCTTTTCCATTTCCAAATTGAGCCCAAGAGGTCTCAGATGAGTCTGTTGATCAGGTTTCTCGTCGACGAGCATTTTCAACTCGGTGTGGATTTTCAGACTGACAGTATCGTTTTGTGGCTCCTGTGTTTTTCTACTTCTGTTTTAATTTATCACTTGAAGTAAGTGCACTGGGTGGATACTTATCAAGCCTCTGCTTCCCTGGAGGGCTGCAAAATACAATTTCCATGTTCATTGTCGATGGCCTAAATACAGCACACATGAAACAACAAGAACGGGCTTCTTAATGTGGTGGGTAAGGTGTCCATAAAACAAGGGCTCTAAGGGGCTGGATTAGAGGAATAAGCAAAGAAGATTGTACCTCAGTGGATTTAAGTAATTTCTAAAAGATTTAGCTAAGGAACCTGAGCTGTCTAATGATAAAATTTATAGAAATAGTCTGTGCCTACAGGTCAGCAAAATATCTCGCCTCATGCTAATACCTACCTTACATGATTGCACAGTTTTATCCCTTTTTAAAACATATTTGGAGAGATTTTGGGAGATCTGAAAAAAATCCTTACAACTCATTAAAAAGAAAATAAAATAAAAAGTAACCAAACAGTAAAAATATTGTTCCTGTGGGGTTTTGCTATGAAACTTACAACTATCAAAAATATGAAACAGCACATTTCCCCAGTGCTTGCAAAAGTACTCAACAGAAGGTACTGTTCACCCTAAGTTTAGGATAAGATTCTGTCTTTTTCTGAAGACATTGTTAGTCATTTTGATCCTCTAATTTGGATTCAGTTATAAGAACACAGAATGAAATTCAAGCTTCAGTTATTGTAATATAGCTAAATTGTTTGGGTTTTTTTTTTTGAAATTGAGATTACTGATATCAGAATGTAATTATTTCTCTTTCATTCTTGGAGTAACTTTCTGTTCCATCTTTCATTTTCAGTTAGTCAAAACTTCTGGTAGTTGTGGCCAGACATCAGAACAGGGACAGAGAAACATTCCGTAAGGACACATTGGATCCTTGCGTGCCTTCACCTCAAGGTTGAAAATCAAATAATCAATACAAAAGTCCTCAGCTTTATATCTTATCTCAGATCTATCTTCAGCAACACTGTAACCCAATGTCATGGGCACAGATTTGGTCAATATTGACCCAGATGGAAGAATGACATTTGCTGAATCACGAACATTAATTTTTGTACAAGTAAATTCTTTGAGAAATTCCCATCAACATTCCATCATACATGAAGTCATTAAGATTTTAGAATTATGTTGCCAGATACTACAGTTACGGACAGCAATCGTGAGACAGATCAACAATAGCATAAGCTAATTTTCAAAGTGCAAAAATATATGGATTTTTCATATTCTGTTCTGCGCTGCCTTTGGCAGAGGAGGACCAGTGAGTACACCCCAACATCTTTGTCTGCGTAAAGACGAAGAAACAAAAACCTCAAAGTGCTGAGACCAAAATACCTTACAATGGGTAGAAAAAGAAACTGGATCTTCCTCACTGCCAGCAGCTATGCTGCATGTAAGAAACTACTGTTTCCAATAGTTCATAGAAATCTAGACTTTCCTAAATAGAATTATGAAAACTATGAGGGGCATTGCCAGTACTGTTCCGTAGTTTTTTTTCTTAATTCCCCTAAGAGTTGTTTCACGCTCAGTGTGTTTCAACACATTTGAGTAAATTCATTTTCCTACTGCTATACTAATTTAATATAATTTTTAACCACACTAATAATAAAACTACCACAGAAACACTGAGAGTACTGTCCAGTGAGAACCACTGTGCCTTTCATTCTCAGTTACCTCTTTCAACCCAAGAATTACACACCTATTCAGGAGATGGAAGGATTTAATCATTCTGCTCAAACCTTGTTAATGCCAAGAATTTTAGGTGTTTCATTATCTTACTAGACTCTAAACCAGCAATGTCCATCTTATTTCAGGAACCCGATTTGCTTAAACTGTGAGGTACCAGACTCTCAGGCGCTCCGACACAATCATGAATCTCGCATTGAACTTTCATCACCCTTTTTCACTTCCTTTCTATCTTATTTACTTGGGGTCACCAACATAAGGAGTATCCTATTTTGCCACATATTTTAATTCTCCTTCTTTGAATATCGCTTCTACATCAGTAAAGAACTTAATTATCTATATACTCTAAGCAAGTAACGGGAGTGCTGGGAGATGAAATCTGCTCCTAACTGCAGGGCAGAGAATTAAGCCTAGCACAATCACTCGAAACCTTGACCCTCAAACCAAAATCACTGATCTTTGAGTTTTCTTTTGAGAAAATTTGCGTGACACAATTTTGATCATTTTGACAAATTGGAGGTTTCTATTTCACTTTCAGATGCCTGTTAGATGGTTTAGAAAAATCTTGTTACAATATAAGTTGAACTAAAACTGAGTATACTCAGAAATTGTGCTCTACCTATTTCTACTTCTGATTCTTATTAAACATTGCTTCTTAAGCTGCTTGAGACTTAAACCTATTGCTAGTAAACATTTTTTTGCTCCTCATGATGTTAACTTAGCATATGTCCTTAAAAGATCTTCTAAAATATAAAATTACAAATAACTGCTTAATCATGTTATGCCATTAAAACCAAGTTACTAGAGAAAAGATAAAATATGCTATTTTTCTTTGCTTGTCAGTTTGTTCTTTGGGATTTTTTTATATGCTATATTTACATGTATAGTGGTCTTTTGGAGAATGTAGTGCTGTTGTATCAGGATTTGACATATGGAAGAGAAACACTATTTAAAAAATAATAGTTTGTGGGTAGTTATCATTAATTTAATTTAGATTGTAAATTAACAATTATTCTTTTGCTATATTAAATAAAAGAATTACATTCTATCAACTTACTTCCAGATATAGTAATTTCCTGTGCAATTCTTAATAAAAATAAGGGGGTTTTCTCATCTTTAGAAAGGCAATACTTTACTAAATTATCATTTTATCTATGCAGTAGCAGTAAGAGGCTGCAAAAATAACCAATTAAACCTGATTAAAACAGCCAAAAATACAGAAAAATAGGGGAAGTTGCATTGTGTACATCAAATTTAAAATCATATGCAACAAAAAGTAATACCCTCCAACGACTTTGAGGCCCATCCAAAGTACTTTTTTATAAGCAGATTCTGTGCAGAAATTAAAACACATCCTTTTTTCCCTCCTTTCTTCCTTCTTTCACTCAGAAAATGTTCTCAGCATAAGACCTATCCTCTGATTAGAAAAAGCCTGTGACAACTCTGCAGGTTCCCTACAGCACAGCCTAACCAAAGCCCATAACTGATCCAACAGCATTTGTCATCTCTGCAGTAGACTTGCTGTAATTCCCCTCCTCTGGCTTTTCTTTCAAACTAGATCACAAACAATCTTTGAACAAAATAAGAAAACCAAACTATTTTAACTGAGGAAAGAAGACACACGGGTATTAATTGCTATATGTAATTAATTTAATTGCCTGCCCCGAGTTATTTAAAATATTATGTATTCTGCATAAATAGCCTTTGCTTTTTTGTTTCTAATTTTTATTTAATGTTTCTCATATTTATTCAATTGACAATCATTTTTTACCCCTTAAAAACACACACAAAACCATTTCTGACAAGTATTTTAAAGATGGGTTTTTTAGATTTCTGGATGATTTTCTCTTTAGAACATGTATTGATTTTAAACAAATTAGGGGAAAATTTTCCTCTGACATTGAATGTTTTATTCATAGATCTATCTTTTATTATAAAAGCCAACAACAATTTTACCACTAGCACAGAATCTAGTCCATACAGCATAGATTTTACTCTTGGTTTGGGAAAGTCATAAAAATATAAAGAGCAGATTTAAATCTGGCCCCAAAAAAACATCAGAAGTTGCGAATTCTGAGATTTTAAATAGATAGGGTCCTCCCAGACCCTATGCTTTCTATAGCTCCTTTTATCAAACATAATACCGAAAATTATTAGTGGCCCAGTAGAATATATTTGAGTAGTCATCCTTCACAGGAAGAGAAGAAAATTGCTAAATCGAAGAAGAAATTGAGGACATAATTGCTATGTTTTATCTAGTAATAAATCCCCGTTCCAACATAAAGAGTGGGGAAACACTGGAAATAAAAGTGCCAAAAAGTAACTCATAAAATTATCTGACTCAGTTTACATAGTTCCTTTGGTTTACAACGATATTGAATTGCTTTGTACAAGCTTTTTCACATTGCCTCATAATTCCTCCGTGGATATATGCGTGTGTTTACATATGAATGACATAAAACCAGTGTATAAACAAGCATGTTATAACCACCTCTTTCTCACTAAAAAAAGTCAAAACTTGGACAACACAGAAAACCCCTCTATCATAAGTAGAAAGACAATCTTTTTTTGCATTTTCTATACTGTTGTAAATAGGTGAAGTGAAAGAAAACTGAAAAAATGTAGCTAACCCACAAATTCGTTTCAAATGCCCATACAAGAGAGAGAAAAATCTGACTTGATTCATCTCGTTTTTCTCCATTATCAGTATTTTGTTATCAGTCTATTTACTTATTTCCTTTGTCTCTAAGATGAGGTCTCATTAGATACTCTTACTGTTTCAGAGAAGAAAACACAACCGAAGTGAACACTAGTCTATGTTGCGTTTTCTTGCAGAAAACGCAGGTCTGTGATTGTTTGAGAAAAACAGTTATTTGTGTTCCATAGCAATGAGGATTACACCAAAGAGCAGGACACATGCAACATAATACCAGCAGTACCCATGGGAAATATCAAAGGCGATATAATAATTCTGAATAAAACTCAAGTCCAAACCTTTCAGAAATGTGGGTCCCATGATTTTTCTGGTATCAGTTTTATTTAACCCTGTCTTAGAAGCAATGATGTCATTTTGGAGGACAAAAAGTTATATATTTCAATACAAGTAGGATAAAAGATTACTTGCAATTGCGCTAAGATTACCATGTCTATGCTGTCTAAGATCATAACACACAAATTAATTTGGGTATGGTATTGTAGGATTGTCCACTAAAACTTTCACAAAGAGAGATGTGTCCTAGAGAGAAAAAGATTAATGCACATAAGCCTATTTCTTGAAAAAGACCCCTTAATTGATTATTACTTTAAATAGACACTTTGGATATAATATACAAGGAATAAAAATATGAAATATTAATCTGACTCCCAAAATTATAATTTCATTTCAAGTTACTACTACAATTAACATATGCGTATTTTCAGGGGAGGGAAAGTGGAATTAATAACCTAATTGATATATCTATATTTCAAATGTGTAACACTTCAATTAAAACCTAAGTTGCTTAAGTTATTACCTCATGCCCATTTTAATGTGTAAGTAAAGCATCCTTCCAATTAGTTACAGCTAAAATACAAATCTCTCCTTAAGGATGGTAATAAGTATGTTTTGCATCACATTTTTGCATCCTTGTTTCAAGCTTGGTTTTACCTGCGTGGGAAATAAGCAGCTTTCCCATAAATTGCCTCTTAGAATAACTCTTCAATATATACCCAAAGTAGTCCGTACTACTAAAAGAATGCCTAGAAACAGCAAGTCCAGTGCAGACCAGTTGTGATAATCACAACCAAATATATGCAAGAAATCGAAAAGAAACACTTTTTGCATTATTGCTGACTGTGCTTCTAGATAGCAACTTATCTTTATAGTATTTGACTTCAACGAAGTTATTTCACTCCAATTTCAATGTTACTTCATTTCAGCTGAAAAAAAAATTAAAGCAAAACAAACCAAGAAATATGGCTAATTATAGTAATTACTGCTTTTTTTTTTCCACTGTGTTAGAATTTCAATCTTCATTTCACTTCATAAAACATATGCTTAGGTGACTACTTATTATTTATAAGTTATAAATTCAATAATAATGGTGGTTGAAATGATTTGTGCATGTAAGTCTGTTTTAGAATTACATATTCTATTTTAAGACCTCTTGTGAAACCACGATAGATGGTCAGACAGACTTGTAACAGACTGTAAAGGGGATTTTAATTTAGTTTAGAAAGAAAGAAAGTAATATTGCTATTTACTGAGGTAATCTATAGAGTTACATCAATTGTTTCATCTAATGTACCCACAGTACAAAAGTAAATGATCCCCGGTGCAATTAAAGATAAGAATTTAAGGCTTACCTCCCAGAAAAGTAACAGCAGCTAAACTAACCAGAAAAAGCACCAACTTTTTTCAAAGTCTTAAAATATGTTTCAGCTTAAAAAGAGCCCCCAAATGTTTAAAAGCAAAGAAACTTGAAACACTGAATTAGAATTTATGAAGGAGAAACAGGAACAGGAAAGATACTGCTTCTGCCTGAGGTGCAAAGACCACATCAGATGCAAAGGACTGAGAAAGAAAACTGCTGGGTTTTGGATACCTCTAAAGAGAGAATTTTAACAAAGCAAAGCCTTTGCTCTGTTTCCCATAGGTTGTGGGTTAAAAAAAAAAAAAAAAAAAAAAGTGGTAAAAGGGGGAAGAATCCTTGTTTCTTATGACAGGCAAGAAGGACTTAAAATGGCTCCTCATTATTCCATAACCCACTACTGTATCCAAATTCCTTCTCTCCAACTATAGCAAATCAAATTGAGGTGTTTCTGGCAATTCCAATTCTATTACCTCAAACTATTTCCTTTAATCAAGGTTTGACCTCTGTAAGGATGTTAAGAGCCGCCGTTCTTTCCCATCCTGATGCATTCTGCAGGTTGATGCAAATACTTCAAAACTGAGAGTTTCATTTCAATTTGCAGCTCCTCAGTGCATAATAATACTACATGGTAACAGTGTGTGGATGTATATACATATGAAACTACAAGCTATATATGAACTATATACAAAGAGAGAGAATTCTTGCATACCTGTGTCTCTGTGTGTACAGGATCTAATATTACTTAGTTGACTTAGAAAACAGCCTACACAGTCGCATCAATAGCACATATTTCCCTGGTGGATTTAAAATACAGTGTTTTTCAAAGACAAAAAGCATACAGATCACTCATTTTGCAATGAAAATCTCAACTACCACTCTTTACACTCAGGTTTCTGCTTTGTTAAGCAAGCAATACAGTAACTTTGCTTATACCTTGCTTTATTATGGTGCACATAGATTACTTCTCCTTAATTTACAAAACCAGCTAGGAGGGAACAAGAAAAGACCTGAGATTTGAGAGGGGTCAATTGACAAGAGGATGGTGTGAACCCCGTGAGAGAAAAAGCACGTAAGATTCCAGTTAGAAGGAAAACCCAGGACCAAATAATGCATTAGCAGAATGAAAGACCCAAAATCTCCAATTCCTCTCATTCTTTCATTCTTTTACTGATGATCAGCAGCATATTTCTAGCTCTCAGCTATGATGAGAAAGGATGGTAGGTGTGCATACAAAAAGGACAATGGAGCCCATGTGGGTGTTCCATCTTCCCGTGATCCACTGCCTTTCCTACTCCATAAGGTAATGCCTGCATTTGCAACACTAGATACATTCACTCCAAACAGATTTCCCTGACAGGGAGAGAAACTTTAGGGGAAATAAAACAGTGGAAGATATCCATAAACCTGTGATAAACTTCAGGAACTTCTCTGAAGGGGATGCACTTAAATGTCCCGACGGACACTTCTGCTGGGGTCTTGAAAGCCCTTGTGATCATGTGTGCAACTTGCTCCATGCTGCTTCCTGGTCCTAGAAGAAGATTGGTCAACCAGAGGCTTACCTTTCATCTGAGCCCCAAATCAAATGCATTGATGAACAGTATCTGTTTACCAGGGTTATTCCGGGAGCCAGTATCACCATGTATACGATAGAGGAGGCAGCATTTAGTTTAACATTGAAATCCTCTCATTCCCAGTAAACAGCATGAATGATTGAATTGATATAAAAATATCATTGAGTATTGGCCTAGATAGTAAGTGCGATTGTATGGTGAAGGAGAGAAGAAAAAGCACAAATACTGCTATAGAAAACAGCGCCAAAGCAGTCTTCATGCTTCTCCATTCCAGTTCTGGGCCCCTCAGTTCAAGAAGGACAGGGAACTGCTTGAGAGAGTCCAGCGCAGAGCCACAAAGATGATTAAGGGAGTGGAACATCTCCCTTATGAGGAAAGGCTGAGGGAGCTGGGTCTCTTTAGTCTGGAGAAAAGGAGACTGAGGGGTGACCTCATCAATGTCTTCAAATACGTAAAGGGGGAGTGTCAGGAAGATGGAGAGAAGTTGTTTTCAGTGATGACCAGTGATAGGACAAGGACTAATGGATGCAAATTGGAGCATAGGAGATTCAAGAGGGATATCAGGAGGAATTTTTTTACTGTGAGAGTGACAGAGCACTGGAACAGGCTGCCCAGAGAGGTTGTGGAGTCTCCTTCACTGGAGACATTCAAAACCCGCCTGGAGGCGTTCCTGGGTGATGTGCTCTAGGTGACCCTGCTCTGGCAGGGGGTTGGACTAGATGATCTTTCGAGGTCCCTTCCAACCCTATAATTCCATGATTCTATGATTCTATGATTCATGTGATAATCCAATGCCGGTGGAAAGCAGGATGACTCCGTTTTACTCAGATGAAATGGTGACAAGAGGATTGCCTCATTCACCACACTGACTGCATGGCCCTGGAAAACTCAAGTCTTACAGCATGACGTAGAGAAGGGAAGAAAGAACTAATCAGAACTGATCCTCCTACACTTCTGGCAGCCACTAGAGTCATCAAGGCCTGGAAGATCAATGCAGTTTGGCTGAACTAGAGGAGCTGTCTGGCCTCATGTCCGACAAAACGTCTGTGGCTGCTAGAGCAAAAAGCTCTAGAGCTTGACCCCCTGCTCCTCTTGCCTAAGGCTTGAACCACAGGCAGGATTTTGGCCGCGGCACAAACACCCCCAAGATAGGTTGAAACAGGATGTCATTGTCCCAGATAGCACAAGGACAAAAAGGCCTTTAGTGAAGTCACCAAATAGCGAGGAGGAAGGAAAGGCAGCTGAAGAGCAAGATACAAGGAGAAGGATTCTGTCTCAGTAAGGGAGGCAAAGAGTAAGACCGGAGCTGAAGTGGGGGTAATGCTCCATTTTGCACACCAAACTGAGCAAAGAAAAAGCAGCTTAAAAAAGTCCTCTGTGGATACCAAATCGGAAATCTTCTTTGTTTCAAGCTGTGAGGCATGAACACTGGAAGAACGGATACACGCCTTGCTCAAAGAACATGCAGAATGTACCTGTACATGCATTCACACAATATGAGATAAAATACATCTTATTCTGTTAGTTTCCAGAAATACTTATATATGAGGCCCAAGCAAATCAAGAGACTACCCCAAACTTCACAGCATGTCTTGAAAATATTTTTATAGTCTCTAACTCTGAAGAGAAAAAACCTAAGATGATTGATGCAAGTTGTCTGTATCGTTATAAGAGAACGGTAGCTTACTGACACATATTAACCATGAATTAGTGTTAATTTTTCATTTTTTGAAAATGTCTATAAAGTGAGACAGAATATTTGACTATTAAATTGTAGGTAATATAGGATGTGCCTTACATGTATAATAAAACCTCAAAATCATTGTGTTATCGATTTACTGATTTAGGCACTGAAATAGCTATTTAATCATAATTCAGATACTATAATTTTTTTGAACATGTATAGTAGCATGTGTGATTTCTTGTCAAACTTAACTATGCAAATTTTCAGTTTTTAAAGAATGTACATCTGTGTAGGCTCACTTGAAAAATCGACTGTACAGGACACAAGAAGAACTGCCACACAAAGGATGGCAGAAAAAGACTTCTGCCGTGTCTTTTATTCTCAGAAACAAATCCACTTAATTTCAGACTAAGCCCTAGAAAAGTTTCCAACAACCTTCACCTTTTAATAACTTGATTAACCACTCAAAAAGCTGTTTATTTGCCCCTCTAAACCTTATCAAGAGTGACGGGCTGCCAATACACTTGATGGAATGCAATACACAGCAAGAACTGCAGGTAACTGAGATTGCTGTGCCATAAAACAGAAGCTGTTGAAAGTAAGGATCCTGTTTTAATTACACTTCTTTCAAAATATGTATAATGATAACCCTGACAATTTAGCTCTCAAGGGAAAAGGGTGAGGTTTGTGAGATGTAATAGGGATATTAATTCCTTTTTGTCTCGTCTGCAGGCATGATGTGCAGTGTTTATAGAATCATAGAATCACAGAATCATAAGGTTGGAAGGGACCTTAGTAGATCATCTAGTCCACCCCTCCTGCCAGAGCAGGGTCACCCAGAGCAGGGGGCACAGGAACGCCTCCAGGCGCGTTTGGGATGTCTCCAGAGACGGAGACTCCCCCACCTCCCTGGGCAGCCTGGGCCAGGGCTCTGCCACCCTCAAGGGAAAGAAGTTCCTCCTCATGTTTAGGTGGAACTTCCTATGCTCAAGTTTGTGCCCGTTCCCTCTTGTCCTGTCACTGGGCACCACTGAAAAGAGCCTGGCCCCATCCTCCTGATACCCACCCTTCAAGTATTTATAAGTGTTAATTAGGTCCCCCCTCAGACGCCTCTTTTCCAGGCTAAAGAGACCTAATTCCCTTAGTCTATCTTCATAGGAGAGGTGTTACAGTAAACGTACACTAAATTTTGGAATGTAACAGGAAAACCTATCCATACGAAGAGTGACAGGATTGGGTAGAGGACACAGGGTGGATGGGGTGGCAGTTTGGGTAGTCCGTCATTTTTGGGTAGTCATTTTTGGGTAGTCGTATGACCCCGCTCTCTCCCACCAGAAAATGGCTGTGCCGTGGCCAGGCTGTGGAGAACCTTCCAGAAGGCGGAGGCGGAGATTGTCTCTGATTTACCAGCCAATCGGCAGGTGCCAGAGGAATTTCAGCCAATCAGCACTGAGCGTTCACTACCCAATCGCGCAATCCCACACCTGGCAGAGGCCAGTGAGCGCTGAGGGGGATGGCCGGGCCGGGGAGGCCTCTCACTAACTCCAGGCTTGAAGAGTTTTAACCGGAGGCTTAACAGACCACAAACCAATTCTTTTACTTAAATCAATAGGAGAAAGTAGGTCTTAGACTACGGGGCAGTCCCTGTCATAACGCTGTGGGCAGTCAGGTACCTGGGGCGCTCGGGCTGACCAGGGAGAGCGCGCGGCTGTGTAAGCTGCCAGGAAAGCGGACAGGTTGCCACTCGAAACTTCCTTTTTTTTTTGGCAGAAGCGTGCAGGAACTGACATGCCTCCTTGAGCATTTCGTTTCTGAGGAAGAAGCACACGCATACCAAAGAACGGTGCTTCCCTGGCAGTTGACTTCCTTGCAGGTGAGAATGCCATTTGGAAACAAAAAGAGAAAAACATCTGCTGGGCAACAACGTGTACACGAAGCACAATAAAAAGTTACAAGTGAGAGTGGACAAATCAAAAAAAGCGAGAAAAAAAATGAGCTCAGAAAGTCAAGAGACAACCTATTTTCTGACTATTATTCTTCCATTCGAAAGTCTTATTCTGTTGTTTGCCTCCCCTACCTCTTGTTTCGTTTCACAGAAACACTGAGGAGCTATTCCTGGCTAAGTCTAAAGTCAGTGTCAGATTTTTTTTCTTGAAAGACAAGAAGTGAAAGACTGCAAGGACAAAAGCTGATTGACGCTTAAATTGTATTTGCAATAGCGCATCGCAAGAAATGGAGAACAAAAAGGTGAGCGAAAGCCAGAAATGAGAATTTTTTTAAAGAACTTCAGAAAATATAGCAGCGCATACAGCCTAATTGCTATTATATAGTACTGTTCAAAATGGAGAGTAAGTGACATGAAGTAGGACAAGTCAAGAAAAAAATGATAGTGGATGAAAACTGGAACATTCAGTCAAGGACAATAAATCGCACTTGTGAAAATGGGCTTTTCTGCATCATTCCAAATACACGGTGAAATCTGAGATCTAAATAAACCCAGGAGCATAAGATGAAATCTTACGTTACAGATTTCTCCTCTATACTCCTTTACTCTTCTTAATCTCAGAATCCTGTGTTTTTTGAAGGCTTGCGTATTGGCACAAGACGGTTGTGTACGTATGATTGTTACAAATAGAAGCAAATAGTTATTTATTTACAGTAATTTAATTCTCATGCATGTAATCCTAAATATAAACAATTCTTTAATTTGAAATACCCAAGCTGAGCCCAGTCTTCTAAACTAGGGAAAACAGAGAATATTCCTAATCAAGCTGAAATCGTATCAATGAGTATCAATAAGATCTTTTGGGAAAATGTCTGTGTTGCTTTCAGAGACATATGATTGATTTTCTTCCCAATATTTTATAACAGGTGAATTAAAAAACCTGATTATTTAAGCAGGTCATTTTCTTTGTTGCTCGCTGTACTGAAAATGAAGCAAATTTTAAAACAGAATGTGTAGCCAAATCAGTATCTCTTTTAGCTTTAATTCTAGTATCATGACAGAATGAGAATAGTAGAATTTAAATTCACACTTCATATTTAGTAAGCAAACAAAGCCTCTTTCTTGTTTTCTGCACAGATTTACTTCATGTGAAACAAATTCTGTTACATATTAATGAACACATAATACTGATTGCAGAATTATTATGACTGTACATGCTCTGTACTACACTGACAAACTCATCAGACAGTTCACTCATTAAAACCATGGTATTTTCAAAAATTGCTGCAGTTCAAAATTTGCTAAGATGATGTTATTGACCATATATTTGTTTTGACCTACATGGCTCCAATGTATATTTGACATGATGAATTTCTAGACAATCTTGGTTTTGAATGTACTAAATTTTTGTAATTAACATGGGCAAAGAATAATTTTAAATCTCAGCCATTTTAAATAAAATGTTTTTCTGATAATGTATGCCAAAGATCTCAAAAACTTCAAAAGAAAATGAAAGAAAAAGGTGGGTTTTTTCTCTGCCACAAAGCTTTCTTTTTAGTTTCTTAAATTTTTCCCAGCCTGTAACAGTTACACACTAGTCATTCAATACATTACATAGAAGACATCTCCTTTTTTATCTGTGGGTTTTTTTATTTCTAAATCATTATGATTGCACAGCTATATAGATACTGTTGCTATCCTTTATTTCTTTTCTTATGAAAAGATATCCAAAGTCGATATCCAAATTTACCCCATGTTGCATAAAAGCCTGCAAATTCTGTAAGATCAAAGAGAATACCAGGGGAAAAAAAAAAAAAAGTGTCCAGAGATGGGAAACCTCATCAATAATTTATTCTTGCGACTGGAAAAGAAACGGCTCACAAGTAAGTTGTAAACAAAACTGAAAACAAATTCTGTAATCATTATTTCCCTGTGTTTTGCAAAAGGACATTGCGGCATTCCTCTGACCAATAATGCATTCTTGCTAACAAGGACAGTACAACCTTAATGATCTGAAACTCGTTTATCTGGGAGACATAAGATTCAGTCACATAAATGAATTGTGGATAAACTAGGGTCACTGAGCAAAAGATCCTGCCGAGTCTATAAGCTCCACAGGACAGAAACTCTCTCCTGCAGAGCCTTTCTTCTGAGAAACAAGTAAACTCCGCAGGCTCAAACATTTCTGTACACAATACTTTAAAACAAAAAAACAGATGTATTGAAACAACCCCGATGGACACGCTAAACTTTGAGATAACTGTATGATTTGGTTATCGCAATTGTGCAGTTGTGCGTGTGCGGTGTTTGCTTCGTTTGACTGCTGTTTTTGAAAAAAAAAAAAAAAAAGATTAAAAAACCCTGCAGTGCCGCTAGTTTAATTTTACATTTCTTTAAGGATTCCTTTTTTGTTTTTGCCATTTGTAAAATTCTCAGTTATATTACAACTAAAGGGCAAAGGAGCAAACTTTATTGTGCAATGCCTTACTCCAAGAGGTATAAAGAGGTAAGGATCAGTTACAGATTCAGATTTTTTCTGTATTCCCTATTGACTTCTCTGTATGTTCACTGTTTTTCACAAGGGCAGTAAAAACCAGATCACCTACAACAACAAGCACAAAATAGCAGTAGCGTCTATAAATGAATGAAAATGCTCTAGCAACATAAGCAGTATATTACATTAGGATATAATAAAAAATTATTCTACCTCAATGAGAATTATTTTCCTGTAATTTCAAAGTATTTAGTTTTTAGTGGAAATAAGAGAATTTTCCTGCAGGGGATATCTGGAGGCAGAACCTTTCTACTATTCTAATACCCCGTAATAACCAAGATAAGTGAGATTTAACAGCTCTGCAGGACTGGAGTTTATATCCTGCTTGGAAATTATAAAGTACAGTAGCAGCCAGCCCTCTTCTTTTCCCGTGGCTCCTGAGAAAAAGTCGTGATATTTATTACATACTGAGCCTTTTTTACCCCAACACAATACATTTCTGATATTGCTGATGATACATTTCATACTGAAAACATAAAGGACATTTTTGGATAGATTTAAATCAGAAACTACACAATGGGAAGTAAGAAGAAATAATTAAGGATGTTTTGTACCTGTAGATTAATTAAAACTGGCTTTAGGAAGCAAATATTTCAATTAAAGTGGAAACTGACTGGAAATTTTTGAGCATTACTTGGCAAAACTTCCTCTCCTCACAGCTGCCCTGTTAATTCATATCAGTAGAAAAAAAAAATTCCCATAAAAATGCTATTTCTAATATGCCTTGGTTGTTTTTTTTTTTTAAAATGAATTACCTGATTTTAATGTGCTACAAAGGAGGATAGGTTAAAGCTAATGAATTTTAGCCCTGCCTGAAAAAAAGTTGTCTGTCCAGCTATCCGGCTGCTATCTTCTTAGCCAGTGCAGGCAGCAGGCATGGCTTTGTGCCTGCTCCTTCAGGCTACTCTTACTCCACGTTGGAGGCGTGGAATCTGTTAATTTAATATAGTCAGTGCTCTTTCTCACCTCCTGGTGAGCGATGGACCACCACCTCGGCGTCCTCCCAGGCTCTTTGCGCAGGAGGGGACAACAAATGGAAAAGGAAGGGTGACAACTCAGCTGGGAGCGACAGAAGGGAGGGGGAAAACCAGGCGTAGGCGAGGCAGACATGAAATCGGTTGGTAGGCCAGTTGAGTTGGGTTGGGGAAGAACTCACGTAAAAGTGGAGTAAACTCAACTGATTTGGAATTTGGGGACAGGAATAAATAACCGTTGGGCTGATTGATGGATGAGGAGGACGAGTTTTAAATGCATTTAGATGAGCCAGCAGCAGGGATTGTCACCCGTGCTTACAGACCTACATGCACGCGCAGACAGATACGTCTATAGCGCAATGCTTTTTGTCAATGCTGGAAGTTTTTTGGTCAGTCTCCCGTTGGGTTTTGAAACACTGCAGCTGATAACACTGGAGCTCTTCCTCCATCAGCCTGGTGCATTTTATCTGAAAATCCGTAACTGGGCATAGAAGTTACTGGTATAAAAGTGGCCTTAATTTTACCACAAGTCTTAATACTGACAAAGCTAAATATTGGGAGAAAATGTTGCTTTTGTCATTCTGTAGTGTTACATAGGAAAAGTGAAATAAAAAATTCCCTTCAGACTGAACTGATTAATTCAGATCGAATTCTTAAAGAATATATGAAGTGAGTGTAATGGTTTTGTTAATTCTTTTCATTGGATTTATTTCCAAATATTTGTAAATGGAGAAAATATACCACCTACTTTTTAGGGTATTTAAGCGAAATGCTTTAAGATGCATGAAAAAATAGCACAACAGTAAAGCTTCACATGTTCTTAAAATGGCAGCAACAACCCTAAGCTATAAAAAACTGTATCCTGAGACAGTGTAAAGCCAGTAAAGCTGGCTCTTTGGGATGGAATCAGTGGGAGTTACACTGTTTACTTTAATGGATCTGTGATTTTACTCTTTTTTTTTTTTTTTTCATAGCAGTTGTTTTCTAAATTGCTCCTTGCATTCACTTATCAATTTTCTTTAAGTAGCAGAGTATTTACAACAGCAGCATGCAGTAGCACAAACTGGGTTACCCACACTCTTTGGCCTAGGACTGCATTTGCCGTTAATTCACTAGTGACACATAAAGATATCGTGGTAGAGATGAGCTAACAATTTCACCGACGCGGCATCCCACCGAAAAGCAGTCCTCTAACTCCCTACAGGCATATGGCTCTTCTGCTAGCCCAGAATCGCTGGTAGAAGGAAAATGATGAATTTCTACCTCCGCTGTATCCAAGTCTAGTGAGAAGCAAGAGCATTTGGACAGAAAGTTATTATAGCGCGCTCTAGAAAGACACTGTTAACACAGCTGGGCTGGTAAGGCTGGATTGGATTTTAGTAGGAGGGAAGAGGGGCTCTAAGGCTTAAGAGCTCAAACCTCTGACTAGAATATAGCAAAAGCTCTTTGGAAAATGGTTTACTTGAAGACTGAGCAGCTGTCTTGAAGCAACTGAACATATTTACAGTCTTTCCCTTTTCTATCAGACCTGATAAATTACATTTTCAGTTTACGTCTTAGAGTTTAGAGGAAGTGACTTTTAGTGGACTTTCTCCATATCTCCGACTGCAAAGTGGTGTGCGCTATGCTAATAGAAGTGTTGAACAATTGTAATAAGATGCAATACCTGAGAAGTTTTGTGACTGTCACCTAAATGAGGAACTGCTTGAGATTAGATGACAAGTGTCTGTATTTATTCCGATGACTAAGTTTTCCTTTGAATTGAAGTTTAAATAAATGAATCAAAACTCAAATGCATGTTTCAGTCTGAGACAGAAGAGCTGAGCATAAAGAAGGATGTGATATACCAACTATAAAATACATTTTGTAGAGCTTTGGATTATGATATGTATATCAGAAATGAACTATTAGCATCCCTGCAAAGTTTAGTACTGCCAGAGATTTTCAGTGGTGCTGACAATGCTTTCCAAAATTAATTTGCTACTGCTCTCAAGAACGATTTGTTGTAAATGACCTTTACTGCTACAGATGAAGACAAAGAAAGGGCAAGAGATAAAGATGTGGAAATCAAAACTAAGGTCAAACAAAACTTGCTGAGCATTACCCTTTCAAGTCAGTGACAGGCAGGGAGTTCCTTTGTAGCGATCAGTATATAACCACATGAATCTTTGTACAGGATTAGATGGGCCTAGTAATAGTTCTAGCATTTGTCCTGTAAATTTGTTAAAGAGGATGCTCGAGTAGGTTTACACATAAGGAAAGTTACGTGTAAAAAGTGAATCATATCTGTATTTATTCGGATGACTTAAAGCTTATTAAAGTGTATTAAAGCTTAAATATATATGAGATTATAAGAGGTACTGAAATTCTCCCCTTTACCTACATGGTTGATGCATGTAAATCGTCACCAACTGTAGGAACACTGACACACATTTCTAAACAGTCTTTCTATCACCTGCAATAAGAGCGATATAATAATGGAGGTTACATCCTTATTTTTTCACATCATAGCTAATAGCCTATAACATCATTTTCAGGAACAGTTCACTGGAGCTAATTTTAAAGCATAATATTGAAGTTAAGATTTCTTCACCATTAATTAGGCATTAAAAACAAACGTGGACTGGCATGTATTGAGTTAAATGTATGCAAAGAAACCCAGGCGAATGAGAGCAGGCTTAAAAAAATTTAAGAAATAACTCTCTGTGAAGGTGTACGCTCAGCAACGTGCATTATTATGTCTCAGTTGCTTCAGGAGAGTGAGAAAAATTGTGTGAAGCTTGTGTCACTGTGCAAGACATTCAATTAGAAGTTATTTTTTGGAAATGGTGGCAACATTTAAGGAATTTTAACAAATCCCTTATCTTTGTGTATGGATGCAGTAATTTGTGGCATAATAAATTATCTGCAGGGACACAAGGGAAAACAGTTTCAGATGGTATTTGGATATTTTGGGGGAAAAAAAAAAAAAGACACTATAGAAAATCATCCTTCTAGATTTTTTTTATTTTCCCAGATTCTTTAATCACTAGTAGCTTTACTCATTAAGGATAAGATGAAGCAGGTCAGTGTCTCCCTGTGGCTAAAGTGACTTAAACCTAAAGTTCATTATTTAACTTTGAAAGGAATAAGTTTCAGGCTGTATTTGTCTTTTCTATTACCATTATATAGCAGAATTGTGAACGTCATCTAGAATTCCTCCTCACCAGAAAAGGGAGAAAAACCCCCAGAAAACAGCTTTTACTACATAAGAATATTCCTACACATTTTGCATAAATTTTAATTTAACTGCATTTTAAAGAAAAACTCTGAAATTGCCAAACTTTACAAGGCAGGGCATTTTATTTCATTACGTGGTCAGTTACTGCTTGAATAGTCTCACATTTTAGTGACTGAATAAAATACTATTAATAATATATAACAGAAGCTCCCTCATCTGTTAAATCTAGTTGCTTATTTCCTCTCTTTTAGAAGAAAAGAAAGTAATTCAGTGTCGGTGATGAAATTTAATCACTTTTCTTCTTATCCTCTGACATCTGGCTAGAGGGTGAGACAGCAAATGGTATAGATTATTAACAGTGCCTTAACTGTATACACCCCCTCTTAAGACACCTCCTTAAGCATATTTAATTCAGGAAGAAAGCTATTTGAACAATAATAAAAACAAAGCTACCTGGAAACTGCTCTTTTCTCCAAAAGGAAGTTTCTTGCAAACCTCGTAAATCTTCCTTTGAAATGACTTACTTTTCTTTTGACGGTTCTGAATTTATTCAGAACAGACTTAGTTTGGCCAGTGATATTCTAGGTCTAATTTAATGATGTTGTGAATTTGCGTGGAAGTTTGCTAGAGCATACATGAAACGGTTGGTTAAGGCAGTCTCAACAGAGGAAGCACGAAAGAACGGTGCACATCAGAAATTAGGCGGTTGTGAGGTTTGCAAAGAGAAGACTTTCCTACATTATTATCTTCCTTTTGCAAAATCTGATAAATACCTCTGCTTAACACATGGAAGAAAATAAACACACGAACTTTGGCTGGAGGATTCAAAGGAAAACAATACTGTAGCTCCTACTGCTTGTTTCGTGACCTTGTCTAAGGCAAAGAAAGGCTGTGGGAAGACTAATGACTGCTGCAAGCTTGGAACCTCCAAGAAACTTTTTCCAATGTTTACACTGGGTCGATTCAAGTCCCCAGTACTTTTAAATGAGCGCTATGCTTAAAAACACAACTATGCACTAAGAAAGGACTGTTGGAGTAACACCTAATGTGTTAGAGACATTTGAAATATCTGTTTCAGGTTGGATTCTAATAAGAAATAGTTTCAGGCGCAAAGGCATTACTTGAAACACAAAACAGCAGGGAAACAGGAATACTGCCAACCTGAAGAAGCTGGTGGTATTTTGTACTTCATATATGTAATCACTGCATTTGTTTCATAGGTTAAGAAATTGGATAGACTTTTTATTTCAAAAACATAATACTAGTTTAGCTAAAGATACGTATAAGAAAATGCCTTTCCAGTAATGGAAGCAAGCTGTAATACCAATATGAATTGTACCATATCCATGGTTCAGGATACCTTATCTCATCAAGATAATAGTAATGGCTTGAAAACAACCTGGGGATTGAATTAGTACTGTTGTAACAGTTTAGTGATCTGAATGGGGGAATTTGATATCAAGCAAAACTTTTGCTCTCACAGTCTCTCCTGGTGAGAAACAGAACTGGAAAAAAAAAATAAAATTTTCAAGATCAACGGGTCACTTCCATCATTACTCTATTGAAAAGGTTTATCTGAGTGAACCATACATCTCTAAAACAATTCCTAAAATTTCAAAATAGGAAAACTGGCACAGTGGTTAAATGCCCAGAAAACTTTCTTTTGATTCAGTATTATCACAGATAAGAGCGTCTTATCACACTTCCCAGGATAACCGGTTTTAGACACCACATTGAGGAATTAAAACGTCAGATGGGATGATACTGGTGACAATAGGAGGAATAATCTATCTACTCTGACCAAAATAGTGAACCAAGAACTGATTTACTGTTTCTGAAAAACATAACACAACATTGCAAAGTCATACTAGAGTAAGAGCCTCATGCGCAAACCCCTGCCCAACTGAAGTTCTTTATAACCGAAATGCAACCTGCCTTCAAATCTCAGTTTTCATTCAAAAGGGTACATTTAATCTCTAGCTGTTACAGTTGTAAGAAATTTCAAAATATAAATGGACTGTAATTCATAGTAATACATTGCTCTCTCTGAAAATATTTCAGGATATAAAACTATAATCCTCCAGATATTCGTGTGGGCCTGTATTTGAATTCTGTTTGGTATCTAAATATTAGAACGAACTGATCAGTTTTAGTAGAAACAAATTAATAAGACTGGTGGATGTATGGGCATATAATTAAATAAGATCAGCAGTTCATTTTACGCAATTAAGAATTTAAAGGTTAGCGTGAAACATAGAGAAGAACTGAAAACTTTGCCCCAACTGCTAGTAATATCTGCTTTGGTCCAAACAGATGACCTTTGAAACACACAGACCAAGAAGTGAATCCACACTTCCTGTTCAAAAGAGATGGAAAGACAGTGGGACCATCTTTCCTCCACTCGGACTCTACGTCAGTTTCCGCTAAACTGCAATTATCATTATATGAAACTCTTGCAAAGGTTAAAAAATTGGCAAAGGCATAAAATAAGTTCAATTATATATTTCAAAAATACAAAATTACATACCAAATGCAATGGTATGTGGCACAGAGATGTGAAAATATGCATTAAGATACAGCATATATAGAATATAGATCTGGTGTGATATATAACAATTTCTGAGTAACCACAGGAAAGATTAAATAAAATGGTTTGTAGTTTGTAGAGATGTATAAATAGGCTCCATTAGAACAAATAAAAAAATAAAGCACTTTTCATCCAGAATCACAGCTGAAATGCAATGGAGCTTAATTTAATGCATCAGCACCTTTTTCTAACATTATCGCGATTATAATATTGTCTTTTCACTTTTTTTTCCCCAGATAAGATTCTACTGCAAATTGTGAATGTATTTTGTAAGAAATATAATTTGATTTGCTAGAACGCAAGCTCATCCTAAATTAATGCCTTACATTATAAAAGTCTAGCAGGTTTTCTGGGGGAACATTAGGTAGCCACTTATTAACTACAACAAAGTCTGTTTTCTTGTTTTTCTTTTTTTATTTAAGAAATACGACCATTTAGAGAAATGTCAGAAAGGAAGATAAACATTTCTATATAAGACAGACATGTGCTAACCTGTGAAAGATAATTTGAGTCGTCAGCAAATCCCTACTGGCACAAACACGAGGAGACACTGGCCAGAAAAATCTGTCTGGTTTTCAGAATGTGTAACACTTCTCTTATCAGGGAAATAAAAGTGTCTCTCACTAAAATCTGAGCTGTCACATTAGCATTAAATCAGTGCCTGCTAGCAAGCATGGTAAGAGACTGTTCAAGGTTTTCATTGTAAATACTATTTCTCTGAGAGCTTAAACAACGCTATAGAAAGAGGCTCTGAGCTAAAATATGGTGTATTACGTATCTGTTAGACAGCATGTCTTTAGGCACTTATTTTTTAATTCCTCTGCTGAGATAGGCCCAAATCCTAATCTTGAAAAGCAAAGCTTAAGTGAAAGCAATGGGACAGAATCCCTAAGAATGCCCAAGCACTGGCCACACAATGTGCAACTTGCAATCCAATCCTTCTTCCTGGGATCCCAGTCAGGAAGAAAAATATCTCCCAATTCCTTGAAATTCCTTTGAATTAAATTGATTCAAAACAACCACAATTTAAAGACAATTTTTATTTGGGTTACTCGCTGATTTCATATATTTCAGGGAGAAAACTCTTCATGACTATTCCCACATTGCCATTTCTCCATCTTTCCTTCATGCTACTGTAGAAGAACTAGCTGTACCACTGAGAGACTGATTTAATTGAAATAGTCACACTTCCAAAGAATAGCTCCAGAACAGCCATCATACAAGTACTTAAAAAGGTAAACATCAGTTTCAGTCAGGAAAGGGAAAGCTGGAAATAAGAATGAAGGCGTTAACAAGTCACAAAGTTGGAAGGAAAAGGCACCAACAGAACAAATGTTAATGGAGTGAGATCCAAAATGAAGAGGTATGGAAACAAGACAAGAGAGAATATGGTACCTCTTTTAAAAAGAAAAGAGGCAGTATAATTGCCTGAAAAAAACAGATCAATGTACTAGATTTAAAAAAAAAAAAGGAAGAAGAACCTACTATCTATGCAAACTTATCCAAACCAGAAGGGTAGGAGTGAACCTAAGCTACACTTCCATTGGTGTTGCCAAATAAGCAGTTAGTAAAAATCATGTTTAATATGATCCCAAAGTATGCATGAAATACAACGAATTACTGTTCCTAAAGACTGGTATTTTTTAAACAAGAAATTCAAATGGTGTTTATTTTGTCTTTGAACCTTTTAAACATTTGTGCCACCTCAGAAGACAGTCAGAAACACAGAATTCATCCTTTGCAAGAAAGGACCAAATAGTATCTTACACAAATAGTATATCATATGTTTACCAGAAAGAACAGATATAAATATTTTACAAAAGGTTAACCAGCTTTATGTCTTAGTTATTTTATTTCTACAAGTATTTTGAATCAACATCTCCCTTTCATTTCAACCACAGGTGCTGGAGTTCAGTATCCTGCAAACAGGGGACATATGTCACTAATAGTAACTGAAGCTAAATACTTCGCATCAGTATTTATGAAAAAAAGATTTCTAATGCCATGTTATGGGACAACATTAAGGTAGACGGGACTATTCTTAACTAAGTATTATAGCCTATGAGAAAGAATTGGTAGGAGACTTCCATAGAGCCTAAAATCATAGAGGCATAGAATGGTTTGGGTTGGAAGGGACATTAAAAACCTCCCAGTGCCCCCCCCTGCCCTGGGCAGGGACACCTCCCACCAGCCCAGGCTGCTCCAAGCCCCGTCCAGCCTGGCCTTGAACCCCTCCAGGGATGGGGCAGCCACAGCTTCTCTGGGCAACCTGGGCCAGGGGCTCACCCCCCTCACAGCAAAGGATTTCTGCCTCAGATCTCATCTCAGTCTCCCCTCTGTCAGTTTAAAACCATTCCCCCTCGTCCTATTGCTGCACTCCCTGATCCAGAGTCCCTCCACAGCTTTCAGATGGAGATCAGATCTGAACAGAAAAGTAGCTGACGACACTGAAAGCTGTAAGGCACGCAACAATGGGAAAAGTAGTGCTGAGAACACGCTTGTCTGGTTTACTTCAGAAAACCAAGCATTCAACGTATAAACTAAAAACATTACGTATTTGAGCATAACTAGATCTGATTTTGATCTATTTAAAGTTTAATGCTGCAGTGTCCTCTATACAAAAGCACAAAGCCAGCTAATGGTTGAATGAATTTTTCCTGATAAAGGGAGAAGGATATTTCAACACTGAGAAGATAGAAAAGGTTCTAATAATTTTATTAACACTTTACAAGTGACTAATGATGAGTTCATTAAGAGGCAATACTTGCCATAAACCTGTTCTACTTCAACCCACAATATCAACAAATATTTTCAATATTTCTGAGTAATTAATCCAAAGTACATCTTGAATTTCTACATATACATTTATATGACATAAAACCACAATAAATATTATGGAGGAGAATGACTTCCTTATTAATGCATCAATCAAAGAACGGTCATTTTCAAAACAAAGTAGGACAAAACCAAAATGTACGAAATCATTTGTTTTCATCTTTTATTTTTCTGAAGTAACCAAATAACTTTTTTTAAATCTAGCGTGATACCAATTAGTTCCTAATTCTGTCTCTTATAGGGGTAAGTATTTCATAACTGGGGTTTTTTTTATTATTTTATCCACTGTTCTATTCAAAAATAGAATTAATTTTAGCATGAAAAAATAAATAAGAATACCTAGCATACACGCAATCTGTAAAGCTCGACAATTTTAAAGCAAACACTAATTCCGTTATTTCCATTGTAAGAAGGGAAACAGTAAAGAAATGTAGAGGTTAAGTGATTTGCCCAAGGTCAAATGTATCAGCAGAAGAGAAGTCAGAAGTTCATAGACATGCTGACTTCCTATTAATTAGCATTACTTTGACATATTTTGTAAAACTACAGGTAAAGATTGCTTGCTGTGTAATCATGTATCCTAATAACTCTCAGTGGGAATATCCACTTGAAGGAGAAAGGAAACCATGAGAAAATGAACAGTAACAAATCATTAGGATAAGATAGCATTCATTCAAGAGTTATAAGACAATTCGCAGATGAAACAGCTTATTGACTGGTGATGGTGCATTAACACCCGCCTAAAACTGCAAAGGTACTGAGCGCTAGAAGACGTAAAATGCAGTGAAAATAAATTTGAACAAAAAGTTAAACAGCAGATCTAAAAAACCACGGTTTGTCCATATGGGGCAAGTTAGTATAAACAGTAATAAAAAACTCAAGAGTGGACTTTGGATAAATACACTATGGTTTGGATGAGTGAGGATGGCTTTTGTAAAGGTAATTTCTTCTTTGCAGACCTACTGAAATACTTTGAATTGTTCAATGTGAGTGATTTGGTTGCTTGGTTGGAGCCTACCTTGGGTTTGCAAAAGGCTTTTGCTAAACTTTCTCAAAAAAGTCTATTAAAAAAATAAGGCTGATAAAAAAAGTAAGCAGATAAGAAGAAGGGCATGTATCACTGACATTTTCAAGGCTACATAATAGAGAGTTAAGAGTTAATATACAGTTCCTGCAATTGAGAAACATTGCTGTTGGACTTTTGCAAAGGCCTTTTCTGCAGCCTGTGATTTCAACACTTACAAATGATCAACGAAAGGGGTGAAAGTTGGTGAGAAATGTTCCTTACCAGAGTTATTTAGGATAGTCAGGAAAAGGACAGACAGTTTAGAATTCCAGAAAAATCTAACCAGACTGAGTGACAAGGCAATACGATGGTAGATTAAGTGCCCTGTAAATAAATGTAAATGAGGTACTGATGGGGTGGGAATTTAACATTGCATACAACATGATGGGCTTGAGATGACAATTATCATGGAGAAATGAGCCAATAGTTCCATAACTGTTCAACGTCAAAAGAAAAGCCAGGGGAATAATTGATAAGTAGTATATACATGTAGCATACAGTACCCAAAAAGTGAGTACGGATACAATCAACAGCTTCTGTACAGGTAGCAAAGTGGGATACTTCTCCTGAAAAGATCTCCAGAGGAGGGTATAGATGAGGCTCAGAAATCATTGGTGGCAAACGGGGAACAGGTAGGCATTAACCCTTCCCTGTTTTTCCAGCTTAATCAAATGCAATGCAATATAGATTCAACTGAAGCTAGAAGAAATCACTCTAAAGCAAAGAAAATAATAGTTCTTTATGCATAAAATGAACATGGTAGTAGACCTGTGCAACTCATCATCAACAGACATTATTCCAAGGTTTAAATAGATTTATGGGAATAGATTCATGGAGAAGAAAACCAACAAAATCTAAATATTGAGAAACTATATTCGTCTGATGAAATTTCTTCAGCCAGAACTGTTGGAGGCTGGGGAATGTCTGGAAATGTATCATGTCATTCCTATTCTTACTTTTGTCTGTGCGTATTTTTATGATCACTGCCCAGAAATAGGATGCTAGACACAATTCTTACCCTAATCCAATATGGCCATTCCTCTTTTGTTATGTTTCCCCTACTCATTAATTTCACGTAGCTCCCTGAGGAGGGCACGGATGTCTTCGAGGTACCTAATTGCATTGATGTGTGATACATGGAAAATACTTGGTTCTCAGTTTTGGCTTACTTTTGGAGCGTTAAAGGGAAGAACAATCATAAAATGTAGGTGTTGTAGTACTTCACTTATAAACACACATCTCCTTTAATGGATAAGGTCTGAAATGGCAGAAACTTTTCATGTTTTTAGGACACTTACACATTTTTTGCATCATCATGGCCAAGAAGTAGATTGCCTCAAATGCTAAGTTATCAGTGGATCAGTAGACAAGTGCAAACATGGAATCTCTCTGAAAAGTTAACAAGTCTCCCAACGTGAATTGCCCTTTGCCATCGCAGAATACCTCTTGGCAACAATCAGAATACCAATCAGGTTAAGCACAACTTGCTCTAAAGCTTTTCAAATGAAACAACATGGCTTTATAATAGCATTGAGTAGTAACACATCATTTAATATGTACATTAATTATTGCTGAATTATAATGGAGTTCCTAAAAAGATGTATAACGTTCACATTAATACTAAATGAATTCATTATGATCGGTGTAATTACAATGAATACTAACTAAATTAATGGCAGTTAGACATGTTAGAAAAAATGTCACCCATTTACTTGACACGTTCCAAGCGGAATATATTTTGGTACTGCATTTGTAAGAGTGGTGTGAATAGATTGAATAGTACTGTGAAGCAGTGTGTTTAGCAGAGTTGTTTTCATATCATTGAACAACTAACCATTGTACTGTATGTTGGTTTTATATATATATATATACAGAAAATACACATATTTTTTGAATTGTGTATAACAAAGCTTCAAACCAGTCTAATTCTTCTGTTTGTATTTATTTCCACTGTATATACATATAAAGCCCTAGATGCACGGTGTGAAAAATAGTTAGTGGGGAAATAGAATCTATATATTGCTGTGCCCCAGTTCTGCTCCCCAGTATTCATTCTGGGGCGCACTCTACAGATCAGCCGTGTCAGAGACTCGGCATACAGCATTTCCAGGCAGAGCCTGATGTCAGGTGGTGTTTTAGCATGCTTCTGCATTTATATTTCTTGACCTGTTGGCCTAAGCCTTACATAAACTATTCTTGCCTATGGCAAAAGAAATCTGTCCTGGGGATTGTATCTGTAGTCACATGCCAGATGTCTCATGGGCTCTTACAGAGTATTAATTGTGCACCAGTTTTCAAGAAAGAACCCACTTTTATCCATGAGGTAAAATTTTAGCGGATTCCGAAAAATGAAATGCGAAGCCTGATTCAACAAGAGAAAAAATGAGTTACTTACAATGCGCTTTTCAATCAATGGAATGCAATTTTGCTGCGATCCGCGGGAGCAAACAAAGCAAAGGAAATATAATTTCACATAACTCAAAGAATTATGGAAATTTTATATAAAATTTACAGAGTATAATTAGATGTTATAGTAGGATATTACTAAAAGGAACTAAACTATAATTTTTCTTCCACTCCTTTGATCCATCGGTAACATCATCAACTGGATACCTTCTTTTGTATTCACATATCTAAACCAGCATAAACTGTAAAAATCCTTCATTGCTTTGTCCAAAAAAGAGAAAACTGGTGGATTAGTAGGGCAAAGGAGGAATGAAAATGCTGCCAAACACAACAAACCATCAAAACATAGCTTGATTCTTTGTTCACACAACAGAAGACACGAAGAAAAAAAAAGAAAAGTGTTATCCTTTAACTTTTCTTGTACTTTCTTGTATTGTATTTCAGAGGAAGATGAGCTGTAGCCTTCCGGCAATCACTAATGCGGTGTTTGTATTCCGTGTTGAGATTATCCACTTGGGTGCTGCACTGAAGCTGCCTGGGCTATTTTGACACTGCATCCAGATGCTCCAATTTTGCTTCAGTGACTCAGAGCAGAGCCAAAATGCCTTAAAGCAACATTCAAAGGGTTAGGCCTTGATGAACAATTAAAGTACTCGGAAGAAGTGTTTCTAAACATCTCTGACTGGTGCTGAAGCGACTTTAGTGGCCTCGGTGTGACATCCAGGCAGGGAATTTTTAATAGAAAGACTCAATCCTACCATACGTACCTACGCTTCAGGTAAATGTGGATTTTGACCCATTTTTATAGGAAAGAAAAAATAAAGTGCAAGTACAAAAGAAAAAACGCCATGATTTTAATTGCAGTATATGAGTTCTACAAAGAGCGAATGCTTGTCGCCTTCATATAAACCAAATAAAAAGGTCTAGTTAGAAACGCTTAATTAAAAGTGGCACTTGTCATATATTCCCAGTTCCTCCTTTGAGACCTAAATAATTTGCTGCTTGAGCAAGAGCAGAAAAACAGACTTTCGAATTATTTTTTTGTGAATGAAGGAACATCCTGTTGAATCTTAGCATAATTTCACACAAAATATATATGTATATCTATCTCTACTTCAGTAGTCCATATCTGAAAAGTTATCTTAACTCTAGCACTGAGCATTTTGATTCTAACTGGTAAATATTGATGGGATTGGAAAATCATCATTCATTTATTTGGAGATTAACTATATCTGTTAAATAATATAAAGATAGACAGAAAAATGGATCAGGCTCCAGCACTGGCTTGAGCCAGCAAGATAGAGAGGCCCTGAAGCAGAAAGCTGGAGGCATGTAATCATCTGATGCCAACTAAGCCAAACAATATATTTTTAAAAACTTTCTCACTAATGAAGAACACAGAGAACTGCAATTTCATACATGCTAAATATAAATATATTTGAAAAAGGCAGGCTTTTTTTTTAAATATTTCATAGTTTTGAACCCTAAATTGTGCTTGGTTTTGAGAAAGGTTCCCTCGTTTGCAAATGTTTCGGTTTGGGGTTTGGTTGATTGGGTTTTTTTTGGAAGATCCTGGATATCAGTTTTACTCTTCTGACAGCAGGTGAAGTAAGAAAACGAATTCAAGTGGCAAGTGTGGTTGAAGATTTTACCTTAATAAGGATAGCGCAAGCTTTAAATTGGAGGAGACAGATCTGATCAGAATACACACTGTACACCAGGAGGGAGTTAACCGTGGGAAATCCTGAAAAACACACGCTGAGGTAACTGAGGGATGTCCTGAACAAAATTTTCCCCAAAAAAAAAAAAATCCCTGTAAAAATTCACTTTCTGATCTCTCCGGCACCTTCTCCTGCTCTGTTTCTGGTAGCTTTGCATGTGGTTGCTGCTGCCAGGCAGCTCCCCTTCCGTGCCAAATGGGCGCTACAGAAGAAAGACACCCCCATTGGTGTCTCCTGCTGATTTCACAGACACGTTACAGGTTTCTTCAAACCCCGCGTTCAGTGCAGAAGTTGTCCATGTACTAATGCTTCATTTTTGTATGAGTTTATAAGACTGGATAAGCACTTTAAAGATTTCTCTCTCGGATGTTTATGTTGTATATTGCTAAATATGCTTTTTTTCTTATTTTGTTTAATCTATAAAGAGATGATTCTTAGATAAGAAACAACAATCAAAGTGTGTGTAAGAATTACTATTAAAAGTTTTATGACCATTTTTCTTATATGCTGTTTAAGGAGGTGGAAGGGACAGGAAAGAAATAAGTGCTGATTATTTGATTTCATATTTGTTTTCACCCCTGTAGTTCAGAAAACATTTTTCGGTTTTGAAAACAAAACATTGGCTGAAATATCCTAATCTCTCCAGAATGGAAAGCGGTTTTAGTTTAAGGGTCCAGCATTACCGAGAGTGACAGATGCCTAGTTAAAAACAGAATTCAGGATGTTCTACTAGCACCAGTTTTTGCTTGAACAGTGAACTATAAGAATGCAATGCACCATATCCTTTTGCAAAAAAAAAGTCAACAAGCACCAAACTAACAATTAGCAAATACAACTGACTCTTCCAGCAAGAATGTTGATTTCTTCGGAGATTCTGATTAGAAGGTCTTTCAGAAAAACGCATTATTTTGGGAGAACGGACACATGAGAACATCTCAGAGTTCAAGTATGTTTCCTATTAGGATTTAATAAAAAAGTACCAGCAACACAACAGTTCCGTTAGATATTTCATAAAGATTTTCTAATTTAAAGTGAGAGCATCAGAGCTGCCTAAATACCTTCTATGGCATAACCGTTTTCCACAGCAGATCTGGATATCTAGGGTAATAAAAGTGCCTGGAATGCACAGTGCATCTCTGTGAATATGTATAACCAGAAAGGGAAAGGATTTCTTCATTTTCCCAGGTAAACTTCTGAAAGGGAGAGGTGAAGAAACCCAGTCCTGAAGGTTTAGCAAGCTTGGCTTTGTTCTTTGGATTATGTCTTGACCTTTCTCCTGTTTATCTCTTGGAGAAGGAAGTGCATTATGTTCTTGACCATTCGTTCACCAATACAGAGCAAAAGATAGATTGGGAAATCAAGATTAAAATCAAGATTTTTCCTGTGAGAGGATGGCACACTACCCTTCTTATTCCTTTACTACAACCCTAGTCGGACTCAGGAAATGGGTTTCACAACTGCAAACCTGCTGGGTGACAGACAGATCTGCAATATTTAACAACTTGTTCTGTACCTGCAGGCTACTGTTGAAACATTTTCCTGCAACTGGTCAATAGTTGACCTTTGCCTAAAAGATTTTGCTGGCTTTATTTTTTTTCTTCCTCCATCAAAAAATTCACTTTATTTTGGCTTTTCCTCACCTTCTTTAGCAATATAAGCTGAAAGGGGACTCAGAATTGATAAGCTGGCAGCGTTGCTTTTGTATGGATTTTTATGTTTGAATTGAAATCTGAGCTCTTGTGGCTAGCAAGTTCTACTAGACCTTAACGAAAACATGCTGGCTCAGTACAGGTTCGTGAATTAAGTGTTAGGAAATCTGGAAGCATGTGCAGCAGGGCTTTTTGTATTAGTAGTTTTCCAGTTCGATGCTTTAACAAAGCGGGTATTGAAAAAATTAGTTGCCTTCCCCCTCCTCCACACTCACCTCCCCCCCAAGTTTAACTAAAATTTTGCATTTACTGCCAAATAAAATCATACTTTGATTTCATTTGGGATCGACAGAAATATTCAGGAAATATTTAGGAAAAAAAGTGTGGAGATTTATCCTTTACCATTCCTAAAATCAGTATTTTTGTCCAATCATCAATCTGTACGCTTGCCAGAGACCCAGGCAACTCTGCAGAAGCTATTTAAACAAAAACCCAAAGAACTGGAAATGAAAGATTAGTTTTACACACTCTTTGTAAATCATTCATGGAAGTAAGGAGAATCCCCCCTCTCTTCATTTATTCAATAGCTCCGCGGTTAGGGCCTCATCTGATATACAACGTGGGACAATCAGGTTCAAGACCCTCTTTGTCTGCACATTCTTGAACCCACATTTTCACTTTCCCAGAAGAGTTCTTAAACCAGTGAGAACTCTATAATTGGCTTCTCTCGATCCCCATAGAAAAAGCTGTTCTGCATGGATTATTTAAATACGGCGGCAAAGAGAGAGAATGACTCTTTGGTCTGGTGGTTAAAGCGTTCACTTGGGAGGCGCATGACTAGGTCAAAATAGCAGTTCCAATAGCTCAGGTGAGAGCTCACCACTGCAGAATACATCCAGTGGCTAGGTGATTCCCCTGGAAGGTACAAAATAAGGAATTAAATCTCCGTCAGGGGGAAGGAGCTGAAACCTAGTCTCCTATCTCTAGGAGCTACCGCGTTAAAAAACATATGGTGAGTTCTTCAACTTTGTGGGGGCAGAGGTGAGTGGGTGGAGAAGGGAAGATGAAGAAGAGAAACAGTTGTTGTCCCCTCACTGCTAGTTTTGTCAATCTATTCCCTCTTCCAAATCAAAAAAAGAAAGTCATTCCAAATTCGGTCTGAATTTTGAAAAAAAAATTTAGATTGATTGTGTTTTTTAGGTTTTAGCTATCAATTTATTCACCAGCAATGTATTCAGATATTTGATGTAAAAACATTTTGGCCTCCATGCAGGCTCAGATTAGACTAGCAGTTAAAGGTTGGATTAAAAATTTTTGCATGTATAAAGCTACCACACGCTCACCCCTCCTTTTTCTTTTTTTTTTTTTTGGCTCTGGAGTTTGAACTTTCTTTTAATATATGTATGTAACGTACACTAGTAACCCTTGTGGAGCTAAGACTGACTGCCATTTAAGAACTATTTTACAAATTACATTCTCAGAGCTCGTGGGGTGAGAAGGAGATATTACAGTAGAAGCTCTATTAAGTTAACATTTCAAACTGTGCAAGGTACATTCATCAGTTTTTATCACACAAGAAAGGAATAGTGATACTTTCTTCTTTTTTTTGGAGATCCTATCTGGACACAAAGAAGTCAGTATAGTTCATCTGGCATTATTAGCTTTCAATTTCTATGATACTATGGTTGTTAGCCTCCTATTTTAATGCAGTATTTTATATTTCATGCTTTATATACTACCTCCAAACACATCTGAGTCTGTTTTATGGGAACATAAATCATTATAGTGAATAACAGAAAAGTATACCTGAATTCCTGACTACTTGCCATCAGCGCTGACCTGAGAATTCATTTGCTTTCCTGAAGATTAGATACAGATTCTTTGCTGTTGTTTAAATTTGAACAGCGCATAATTCACTTACAGTATTTAAATCTTATTGTTTCCTTCACTGCCACTATTTCACTCCTAAAACCTTCCTGTTTTTCTGACAGCATTCAGAAGCTCCAGGGATATCAATGACAAGTTAACTGGATGGAAATCTTTCAAAGAGAAAGTGGGTTTCAACAGCAAGAAGCCAGTAAAGCTGAAATGCTAAGCTAGAAATACAGCATGACTTTGGATAAAGGAACATTTTCAGCTTAATACAGTTACTTCAGTAATTTAATTTGCTGCTTATATGAATGTTACATATTCAGAAATATTCATTCTCCGGCCACCGCTACATTGCTTGTTGGTCTGCATCTCTATATGGCAGAGAGTCACTACTTAGTGACACAGTCACTACTGAGATCTTAACCAGAATGTAAGAACAAGGTGCTGCTTTCACATAGCACTCATTTTTCCTTATTTTTCCAAAATATGAGTGCATGAAAAAATAATAAAATCTATTCCATTTTGCCAGCTAATAACAAAGGTAAATTAGGATTTTTTTCAATCTAGCTTTTTCCCAATGAACATGCTTTTTTGCATAAATTGTGCTTCTTGTGGGAAGTCTTTTTATGTTTTTCACGTTCCATTCCCCCCAGCATTCCCAAAAAAAGTCAACCAGCTTTTCCCGTTAATGAAGTTCACGCATTTTTCAATTTAAATTTCTCAGGGGAGGGGGAATAAAGTTTTAGTGTAGGAAATTCCTAATTTTCAACCGACTCCAATAAAAATATAATCATCTTAGTATAATTCTGCTTCGATATGAACACTTAAAAACTGTAATGGAAAATGAAGAATTATTGATAAATGGCATATACTAATATAATTTATGTTGTTTTTAATGTCAGATATGTTCATGGGATAACTATGCAATGAAAAACAGTTGATGCTATGGGGAAGTTCATCTAACGTTAACAGATAGAGCAGATGTCAGTATCGATAATAGTGAAATTTGTTATTTAGGATTTATTGGTTATTGCAGCAGGTTATTGACTGCTGATAAACTCAGGGTGATCTAGAAGTGCTTTCACATAAGCCATAACCTGACACATTTGTAGAATTTTGCCTTTTGACTATGCAACAAATATTTCACAAAAGAAAAATACAGAAAAATGTGCTTCAGCTATTTTTTTAACATGTTATGAATTAAAATGTAGAAAAAACCCTCCAAAATACATTTCTTATGGTGTTATTCAAAAATACTTATAAAAATAAATGCATTCAATAGATAAGAAATTTGGAAAAAAGATTCAGGTTTCGCTAATGACTTTTGTAAAAACATTCAGTTCAGAATTGTATTAGTTATATTTACAGATGTAATTTTCTAAAAGCACTGTATGATTTGTACCGGTTCAGTAGTGAATGATAATTCACCTAAAATTGCTTAATTTTCAGCAGCACTGAGAAGATGCCATTGGAAAACTCAGTGGAGGCCAATGCAGCTTCCAGCACAGAAGAGAAATTTTATCACTGCTATCAGGATGATAATCCTCTGTGATCAGGATTGGACACAAGGAATTTATCATTAAATAATAATAAAAAAAAAAAACAGCAAAACACCACCACCACCAAAATTCGCATCTACAACACTGATGACTACTTTCACCAAATCACACAACAAAATACTGTCTTGCTTTCGTTGGGTTTTAACTTTGAAATAGAAAAGGACAAAGTAAAAATTTATGGCTCACTATGACAAGGCACAGCCTGTTTTTGGTAGAAATTAGCTCAGAAACAATACAGTGATCCTTAATGGCTGAAAAATAATTGGAGAAAAAATAATGAAGAAGTCAAAGCTAATATATTAAGTAGTTTGGTGCTAAAATGCACCATATTCTTGTCCAAATTGTTCACTAATTGATATAAAACCAGAAAAGTAACTAACTTGTCTCTGGGTTATTGGTCTCTTAATCTTGTATATTAATTCAGGTAATGTACCACTACAACTAGCTTCCATTTAATTATTTTTATTTATGTACCATTAAACTCGATTTTCGTTACTTCTGTTGCTGTGAGAAAAAGAGGAAGAATCGACTGTATTGGTGTTGTCGTCTCATTTCCAGTCCTCATAATGCCCTTTTTTCTTACTAAAGAGAGAATCTTTCACAGTCTTTAACATCAGTTTTTATTTCTTTAATTAGGAGTTGCTATCGGGCCCTTTTCAGTGAACTCTTCACATTTTAATATACTTCTGCTTCACTACTCCAGCTGATTGTTTTGGAGTTTGGGCAGAACACATTCCTGATCTGCAAGAAAGCTGCTTTCAAGGTCTTTCGTATTCTGCCGTAATCCCCCGGTAATTGCACAGGCTCTTTGCAACAATAAGCCAGTCTGAGAGGAGTTCTGTGGCTCGGCGTCGCACATTGAATTGTACTTGGACATTTCAGCTAAATTTGCTTCCCTCGAGCCTCAAACTTGCACACAAAATCTGCGAGATGCCAAAACACAAGAACTGAAAGGTTATGATGACGGTAACTATGTCTATACAAAGCATTGATTAAATGAAATACAAAGCGCGGCTTGGATAAAGGCGTTACTTTAGGAGCGGTTAAGTCCTCATTAGAAAAGCAAAGTTGACAGAGCTTAAAAAGAGTTATTTTATGGCTGATAACCATTAATCATCTTTACTGATTTTTTTCTCCCCTAGGATTTTAGGAGTGCTTTTGAATGTTCCTCTCTAATTACTCATACACTTAACATTTTTTATTTAGTTTTATTTTATAGGGGAAACGTTTCTTCCTGTCAAAGAGAAAGATCTTGCCGAATAGCTGCCTTAGCTGCAGCTATTACTTCAGGTATATGACCCAGGAACTATCAGAAGTTCCAATTATTGTACATATATAAAGGAAAAAGGTAAAATAATATCACAGAAGCATAGAATGGTTTGGGCTGGAAGGGACCTTAAAGACCATCTAGTTCCACCCCCTGCCCTGGGCAGGGACACCTCCCACCAGCCCAGGCTGCTCCAAGCCCCGTCCAACCTGGCCTTGAACCCCTCCAGGGATGGGGCAGCCACAGCTTCTCTGGGCAACCTGGGCCAGGGGCTCACCCCCCTCACTGCCAAGAATTTCTGCTTCACATCTCATCTAAATCCACCCTCTTTCAGTTTGAAGCTGTTACCCCGTGTCCTATCATTACACTCCCTGATAGAGTCCTTCCCCATCCTTCCCGTAGGCCCCAGATATCTTCACAAATACAAAATCTTCGTTATTCTATTATCTTTTTCATTCTTTGAATTTCTTCTATCTATTGCTTGTCGATCACGAACAGACTTGTGTGTTTTTTAAATCATCAAAGGGCTACACCAGGTTCCTTCTATAACTCAAAAAGAAAATCATAAGAGTCCAAAATCCAGTAAACACCTCCTATATCCCTGATCTTGCCTGGGTCTAAAAAGCTTCAAAAAAAGAAACCGCTGTATGTAGTTTGCTGCTAATATAACTGGTCTAAACTATATTAAATAATGTTGTGGGATGAGAATACTCTAGAGTAAAAATGTTGTGATAATGCTCCCTACTTTTGAGAAGACATCCATAATGTAAAGATCAATTTTGTTTAAAAGGTGGTGATTCTGATTTCTCATGCTGTGTATAAGATGCTTTCCGTTAGCTGTTACATTAAGTTTTCCAGCTTAATATATTCTGTATTTTTTACCGTGTAGAGGAATATTCCCTACAAACACCAGGGGAAGCCAGTATCTATTGGCAAAAATGAAACAAGACCAGGCAAATGTACAAATGATTTTCCACATATTTCATCGGCGAGCTTCAGCTGAAAGCCAATCAAATGAGTATGGTTTTTTCCTCATTTTTTTTTCATCGACATGGTAAACTCTTAACACAGATACCATTCACAGAAACAAGGGGAAAAAGATGCCACTAAAGCCTTCCTCATTTTTTTCTTAGTTTTTCACAGTTCCTCAAACAAGCATCAGTTATATGAAAATCTCACCTTCACACTTCAGCTCCACCTCCAAGGTATTTAACCCCTATTTCTCAGGCTCTCTCAACTATGATACTATCGGGAGTTTGTTGATAAGTACGTTTCTGTCTCTCCTGATGAAACTTTTTACTACTTTTAATAAATATTCATAGACTCAATGAGCCAGACACAGTAAAAATGATTCTATCCCCTGTCTGTGGAGGCAATTTACATGGGAAACCCAAGTTCTGATTACTATACTAATGAATACTTGTTTATTGCATTCAAAGAGGAAATATATCAACAAAGAAAATGTCTGAAGGTGTTATGATTAAGGTACTTGCAGGAAAGGAGAGGAGATGAGGGTTCAAGTGAGATTTGCCTTCCCCTTGGACACGTGAGCTGATTATTTTAACAGCTTTTTCATGGAAGGAGAGAGACTTGATTCACCTCTGTGAATTCAGATCATAAAATCATTTTGGATTTAAATTTAAATCTAAATTTACTGGTTTTTAAATCAACTGTAATCAGTTAATCGGATATTTATCAGATAATTATGGCCGATAATCAGACATTTATGGCCAATAAATTCAACTAGACGTACCTTTCAAACTGCTGGCAAGCGCACACACTAGAATCACACATGTAATACATAATAGAGTTTGAAAGAATTTCTCTGTTTCTGGAAAGAACTGTAGGTAAAAGCTATTAAGAGATGTGCACATTTGAATTTGATAACATTATCGTAGCAGTTGCCACTTTCATGTTCTGTCTCCACTCATAGTCACTGTAGATTTATTTTAAAGAAAGAAAGGTCTCAGCAGACAAATTCTGCGTTACTTAATGCTTTGGTGATCCTGAGCAACCTCCTCTTCCCTAGCAGCCTGGAGACAAAGTGCAATGGTACAACGCACTTTGTAAAGCACTAAATAAATAAAACAAATAAAACATGGTAATGTCTGGCCACTTCAGTGTAGCCTCTGCAGAAGGCATTATAATACTTTAATCAGAATACAAAAGGATCCTTTAATAAAGCACCTATTAGGGACTACTTTTTTTTTTCTTTTTTAGTCTTCTAATCCATCTGCTAAAAAAGTACCATTTAAAGTCTTGATACAGTTCCTAGTATTGCAAACATACATTTTTATCCACGTGCATTTTATGCCTAAATATTTTGATTGTATTTTCCTCTGGATTCTCCTTCTTTATCCTTGCTCAGAACTTGAAGATACTCAGATGAAAATTTAAAACAAACAAAAAACCAACGCACCCCCAAGTCATGAAGACCTGACTGGGACCAAAACACAGAAACTCAGTGTTCAGAGAAGCCTTTATCAATACTTAAATGTTTTTTTTCTTAACTTGGTATAGAAAAAAGGAACTGGAAAACAGCCCCACAAAGTACAATAGAAATGGCAAAACTAAATTAGCGCAGAAAGAAAACACCAAACGACATTCTGTAAGTGATGAAAAGTGACATTTAAATGTCAAAAAAAAAAAACCAAACACCAAGGGAACTTGAACGTTTTATAAAGATTTTGTAGTAGGATATTGTAGCTCGCTTTATTACAGTGTTACCCTGCGTTGTGTCTCTTGAGTAAAGGCAAGGGACCAACAATCCTTCTAGGTAAGTTACTCACTGAGAAAAGAAATGTGGGAATTTTGGAAGTAAAAGGCTAGGATTTGTCTACTGCTTCCCAGAAATAGACAAAATTGTGCCTGTTTGCTATGCATACATTGCTTAATGGACAAAAGATGGTTCCATACTCAGTGCTGAAAGTACTAAAGCAAAGATTAACTTATTAAATCCATGAGTTCTTTATAAAATCAAATTTCTGTAGTAGGCTAACTCTAACAATTTAACATCAGTTCTAACGTACGCCGTGCAGCTGAGTCTTTAGCAGGAGCAATAACCTGTAGCGACAGAAACAGCCTGCAGTAGTGCAGGCCATAATTCGAGAAAGATGATTCTACTTGTGAAGATTTAATCAATAGTATTCTTTTTTTAAAAAAATATTCTTATTGGGGTTTCATTTATTTTTTATTTGTAAGTGAGTCTTAGAGTGTACTACAATACAAAGAAGTACAGAAGGATTATTGTACAGTTTAGAGAACACTCCTCTTCATGGGATTGGATTCATGAAGTTAAATGGTTTGTTAATAGAGGTTAGGTTATACTTCATATGATGAAAATTTTAATTTTTAGATTAGAAATCATGATTATTAGACAGGTTTTTGAAGCACGGCATTCTAAGGGAGATTAAAAAAGGGGAAACCCAAGAAGAGACTCCCTATACAAACTTCTTTTTTTTTAGAAATGGAAACAAGCACTTTTTTAAACATCAACTTCATGGCAATCACACTATTAGGATGGTAAAAATATCAAATATTTTTCTAAATGACTCTTCTTCTATCTCACTGGAGCCCAGTGTATTTTGACTAAAATAGATTGCATGAGGGAATTAGTATGGGGACATTTTACATACTTTAAAAGCTTGTGCAGCTTCAAATTGTACGTATTTTTATTATAATTAATTACAGCAGCTAACTTTCCAGCTTAACATTTATTTAGGATTAAAAAAAAAAAAAAAAAGCCTGGCACAATTCCTTGCAATGGTATTTTGTGCACATTCTTTATATTTTCTCACTTTTAAACAGATATAATTTTCCAAGAATGTATTTACTAAAGGAAAAAAAAAAAGGGAAATTATGAGACAAAAAGCAGTAAAAACTCCTGCATAGAGCATTGTAGTGGCTCTTCATCTGCAATATGAAAATAAAATTCTCTCCCACAGTCATCCACAGATTTCAGACTGGAAATAAAACTAGATACAATCATTAGATATTCCTTGGACACCCACTTTATATTTCACAAAAATCAATCCTCTATCCATTTAAAATAATTTTGAAGATTTCAGTACCTCCAGTTTTATCAGGATTTCAGACACAGCTTATTAGTAAGAATAGAAATTAATAATTCTTTTGAAAAGAATTGATTAATGACATATATTTTTCTATGGTGCGTATCAGCTTTGTATCTCAGTGAAAAGTCAAAAAAGCAACTGATGTTTTATGGGATGGGGGAACCTTACACATGGTTCCTGTAGTTTAATTCGTACTCATAATAGAATATGGTGGGAGAAATATTTTTTTTATATAAGTACTTTTCCCTCTCCCTTCCCATCTTTTATCCTTCCCCTCTGCCTGGTTAATTTTTATTCTTCCAAACTGGTTAAATGGTTGTATTCTCTCTCTATTTCTTTTCTGTATGTTCACGTATCCCAGAAAACTGTATCACCTCTCTGCGACACTAAAAAGGTAAAATCTGGTAATTTTTGCCCATTATTGTCCTATTAAAATTCAGCAGATTATCTTTCACAAAACGATTAATGAATTTTAGCCTTTCAACTCAAACGCTTAAAAAAAGGAAAAATAAAACCCCTCAGAAAATGTAAAGATATTTATTTTATCTTCAAGTATTGTACTAAGTGGCGTCTCTTGTGGTCTGGTTATTGGTAAGAGAGAAAAAGGTCAGGTTTGTACAATTTAAACAGTTTTGTGTAAATTGAAATTACTGTGTGTATACACACAATACATAAATATAATCCCTACTTATGTTATATTCATACTATACATATACGGAGAGACTCCTGTCTGGAAGAGTTTACAAATTGCTATTTTATTTATTTCTATCACAGTCTCTATGATGTTATTTCTAATTTTCTTTTGCTCCTGCGAAGCAGCATCCTGAACTCTTCAGGGAAAAGAAAACATACAAATGCTATTACAGCACACATTTCTAAGCAGTGGGAAGCCTGTAGTAAGTGTCAGAGATTGATCAGGATTTTATTGTACATATAAACAGCCACTATCGGATGTGCTGTGCCAACGGGTCATGCAGGAATCACCCCTGCTGCATGTTTAACCACCTCCGATTTGCAGAACGGTAGTAGTGAGCTTAAATTACCGAAAACAACCTGAAATTATTGCAATCTTTTCAACACAGGTTAATCTCTAAAGCCTGAAAAAAATCAGATATCCTATTTTCTTTCCAAAGGGAATGGAATGGCGAGCTGAATATGTGAAAATATATGTGAACTGTATAAACTAAGTTAAAACTAAGTGCATTTATACAAAGATTAAAAATACACACATGCGTATGCCTGCCCTGATGCATCAAAGAGAGATGTGTGCCATAATTTCACAGTTTTTAACCATTAACACCTATGCGCAGGTTGCTAGCAAGAGTTCTGTAAACGCGTTTCACTCAAAGACGGCCAAAATTGCATGAAAATCCCTGGAAACTTTCAGAATTTACACTGCAATTATTGTATATATCGTGGTTATTTTGTATTCAGGATAGAGATTAACTGATGAATAACCACCCAAAGTATGAAAGCACTGAATTCCTATGAACGAGGTACACTTCTAAATTACAAGAATAAACTCCTTACTCTAGATTATCACGATTTCTGAGATCAGCTAGGGATCCTGAACTCAAAAAAAAGGCCACTGCATAGTGCCAGACTTGTATGAAGCCACTTCATTGTACAGAAGGGCTTCACTGAAGAAAATAAGGAATTTAGAATAGTTACAGAATCCTGTTAAGATACTGTGAATTGAAAGGATACGGATGTAACAATTCTGCTACATTTTCAACAAAAGAAGGTCCTTTGAGCCATAGTTTTCTTTTCCCTCAACTCATTTAAACATGGAACCGCACTTGAAAGCAGTAACACACGTGCAGTGGCTGTTACAAAGACACGCTTTCGGGACTATCTCACTAATCACGTGAGAATTTGTCTTTCTGATTGTTTGTCACTGCCAATTGCCTTGTTGCCTACCCGATATTCACAATACCAGTACCATGCCAACATGCGTACCCTGAAGTGTACACTTCAAGGAAGAATCATAAGACACGACTCTCCTGATTACAGATGTCTTTTAACCCAAGGATTTGGTGAATTTGATCTCAATTAGCCAGGAAAACATTAATAAGCAATATCTCAATTAGCCAGGAAAACAAAAATAGACACACAGAGTCTGCTCTTCAGCAACACAGAAAATGTCTCGGCGGTTAACAGAATTGTACAAGTTATTTTCAAATAAATTACGGGCACCAGTCATAAGATGTTTGGGCTAAACAGCTTTTTAAGCATAAAAACTATTTTGAAAAGAGTGTATTTCAATATTAGGTTTGGCATTATGAATATGATTAGGCAATGTAGAGAAGATATCTATTTTTTTATACATTTTATATATTTATTTTATCTATGATTCTATGTTTTTTGCCAACCTGTGTTGCTTTATTTTACTACAATAAGCAATCTCAATTTATGACTGAAGTCGCAAATTACATCAACTTTTTTTCCGTCCTGATTCACAGTTGACTACCTTTGGGATTTTTACTTTTTGTTTTTTAAAAACTCTCCTGTATACAAAAAAAAATGTAGGAATATTCTTAATTCCGTGTCGATACCATCTTTTAAAGATACTGTGGATCAGCACACTTGTTTTAGACTTGCATAAGCTTTGCTTTTTCTATTTGGAGAAAAGTATTTTTCTGGCTAGGAGAAAGAAAAAAAAAACCAAGCACAAAATGTCAGATAGTGGAGTTCTGCTGTATAAAAAGGTTCTAATTATGAAAATGCCATAGAGTTATCTTTTCTCTGATATTCTCAATGCTCTAAAATCTTTCTCAAAATACTCCCTGGTTAATTCAGAGATAAGGATATTCATAAAAGAGTTAAACTCAAAAGAAGTATTACCTTCCAGCAACTGTTTTTCCCTACTGTAGTAAACAGACAACATAAATTTAACCAAACCAAATATTCAATAGACAGGTTTTAAAAATGATAGCCTTCTCTGCTTGAAGCATGTTCATAACCCCATTAATATGAATGAAAGTTAACCATGCACAGGAGGAAGAGAATACATTTGCTGTATGTGTACTTGCTCTTTGGAATCTTTGAATATTTCATTTTAATAAATATATTTTCGGAGGATGTCTAGTTTATCAGAACAAAGGCTTTGGTTTCTGTTTTAAAATTACTGAGGCGCAAGATAAGACCAGAAAAGTTCACCCGGCCCTGTATATTTTACAGCAAACATGTCATTTTAGACATCTTTCAAAGATGTATCTGGATCTGAAAAGCAATCCTACTGAGGTATTGTCTGCCACTGCTCATTGACATATTCATGTAATGTAAAAATCAATCAAACCCAAAAAGCACTTAAATATAAACCCCAAACTGAACTGAAAAAAGCTGCCTACATGATATGAAAAGAGAAGGTTATATCATTTTGTTTTTCTAGAATTTCTGTGTTTATAAAGTTGAGTGACCCAAATTATGTTATAACTATGTAAAGATCTTAAGTACTACAGCAGTAGAAGTTTATAGATTTAAGTCATTCATTTTGGAACCCTTCTGTTTGGACAGAGGAGTGAGAGAAGCTATTAATAAAGAGTAGATGTAGGTAACAGCAAGCAAGTAGTGTGAACTTGAGAATTAAAGGTAAACTTCCTTAAGGGTGACAGAGGAGAGAGATACTTTTTCACAAAAGGAATGACTTTCCGGTTCCTAAATATCTTTTGTAACGTAAGGATTGCAAAAATCTCTAAGTATTTTCAAAATTATATTTTTATGTGATACCTTTTTAAAATCTTATATCAGTTACATTACATTAACTGTTTTATCAAAACAGGAATAACAGAATTACGGAATATTGGAGTTTGGAAGGAGGAAGGGAAGTCTGGAGGTCGTCTGGTCGAGCCTACCTACACAAAGCAGAGACAACTTAAGTCAGGTTGTTCAAGAGACCTTGCGAGCAACCACTCAACTGGGTTCTGGTTCTCTCCAAGGATAAAAATTGAACAGCCCCCCTGGATACCCCACTGCAATGTTTGACTATCCTGACTCTGAAACTCTTTTTCCTAATATTTAGTAGGAATTTGCCTTGTTGAAAGCTGTGATCATTGCCTCTCATCCTTTTATAATTCAGAAGATACTCCAGAAGACACCTTGGGTCCATCTTGTCTATATTTGCTTATTAGAGAGATGGAGACAGCAGTAAGAATCTCCGCTTAGCATGATCGTGCTATGCAAATGAAAAGCGTAAGACAAATCTATCATTTTATTTTACATTCCAATTTGATATGTCTCATGCATTCAGATATTTTTGCATCCAAATCCTTGCTATAATTTTGACTAATATTTTGAACACAAAGTCACCCACATCAGCATTTAAAATAACATGCGGGATTTGTAATATATGTATACAGTTGTAATTCTGATGATAGACAAGGAGGATGATATTTAAAGCAAATATTAGAATTAGAAAAAATACATACAAAAGCGTCGATCAAAGCAGTATATGTTTCAGAACTTTTGCGTTGGGGGAGCTCATGAAACTTTGTAGCTATCATATCAAACTTGGGTATAAATTTTTATTTCGTTACTTTCTTTTAAAATATTGCTAGCAGATCAAATCCAACGATATTTTGGCAGCCTAAAATTACACTCATCTGACCTTGACATTAGTATTCAACGGCACTGATGAAAGAATGACAGCTTCTCCATCCTACTGGGTGATCTTGCAAGCTTTTACCTTCATGACTATGGAGTTTCTGTCAAATAAGCTTCCAGCTGAATGATCACATTCTTTTGAATTATGAAGTGGCTGAAAACTGTGCTAATTGGGTCCATATTGATGTCACTCAAAGATTAAGTAGCCTTAATACTCTGCAAAGTTATATAAATACTTGTAATTTTACTGCATGTCAGCTGTAGCATATATTGGTCTTGAATGAATCATTTACAATACCTAGAGAACACAGGTGAACCATTACTTGATTTTTTTTAGTAGGAACAAGTAAGAATAAAAGTAGAATTAAGAACAAAATGTCTAAAAGTAAAGAAAAATGAAATACGAATTTAAAAATGCAATTATTAAAAAAAAACATAGAATAGTTTGGGTTGGAAGGGGGCTTTAAAGGCCATCTAGTCCAACCTCCCCTGCAAAAATCCATAAGCTCTTCTGCGTTGTGCTACGTAACTTAGTAGAATTAGAAATCAGAAAGACAGAAGGAAATAGTGAACTGCAAAGCAGTATTCACTTACAGGGAACGTGGGTTCTGGACAAGAATTACACTGTTCTTGAGTACACTGAAGAATTACCCTATGACAGTCTCATTTAAGCAATTACTCCTAACTTTAGTGAGTTGCGTTACCAGCTCTTAGAATTAAGAACAACAAAGTTTAATAGAGGAGCATTTGGTTGTGCCACAGATACCTTTAGTGTTTCAAAGCTCAGCAATCTGCTTCAACTACTCAGAACCTGAACTATAGGTAGTGCCAAATCCACAGGAACAGTTACACAATGTGTTATTCTATCACATCCACAACTTTTGATAATGAAACAAAGTTTCAAAGGGATAAAATGATCAAATGCATCCTTTTTGAAATTACACGTAGCTGTAAGAATTAGCAGCTCAGCCATTCACTCACTTGCCCCTGGAATTTACCCGAATTTTGACACAGCCTGCAAAATTCTGAAAGGTACAGCTTTCTTGCATCACTTGCTTAGATGATTTAGCCATTTAGACCAGGCATTTTCAACATCTTGTTCCTTTTGTACCTTAAATGGAATTCACTGTTTCTCCTTCCTCTGCTTTGTGTACAGTCCTGGGCTAGGAACTGGAACATCCCGCGGTATAGATGATATCCGTGCCATTCCTTTTCTCTTTATCCCTGAAGCTACATGTGACTTCTGTTACATAGCTTAACACCGGTCTGGTTTTTGATATTTGCATTTTTTAAAAAATGACATGACATACATATCTTGGGATATTACAGGAAGTGTGACACATACATGATTTATTTTTCCATACTGTGTCTAAAACCAGTTTAATCTCTACGGTTGATAGAGAATGAAGATCCTAAAATGCTCATTAAAGTGTATGAATTGGTAGAGGGAACACACACAAGCAGTTTTAGTCAATTCTGCTCAAGTGGCTTAGTCATACCAAATATCTTACTCCAAAACAGCCCAGTTAAAATTGCCTTTCTGTTGTGCTTTTTTATGCTTATGTTCCTTTATGACTTTTGCTTTTACAGTATAACAATTTTGACTTTTTTGGATCACTTTGGTTTGCATGCAGGAAGTTATTAGGACCCGCAGCAGTCCTATGCCCACTTTAGATTAATTGTTCAATAATCAGAACTGAATCTCAAGTATCTGATGTTAGATAGTATCTCTTCGCAGTGTAAGAAGAATAAGTAAATAAAAAAAAATACAATGTTTTTACATAACTTGCTAGATAATTTTACATAACTTTGCTGTTTATACCCTAGAAGGTGATGAAAAAGTGCATTTTCTTATATAAAAATGTGCAGCCTGTTTTCTATCAGAATAGTATTCCTTTGTCTGTTAGTTCATTAGCAGCATAACCAACCCGCTAGCCAAAAAGTGAGGGCAGAAAACTTTCTGTGTTTCTGAGAGAGAAGAGAGCAAACTAGTTCCAAAGATCAAATGTTCAATATTCCTGTATCACGCAGGGAGATTCCCCTGCATCTAAAGAATTATCAGCATCTCAATAGCCTCGCAAGAGTTATCAGCATCTAAAGGACAGAATACGACTGGAAGTTTTGTTCGTGTTTTTCAAAAAAAAGAATAAAAAAATGTGGGAGAGCAGAAAGAAGTGAAAGCTGGTAAGTCAGCTTGGCTCTTCTAGCTCATTTCTAGGACAGGAAATACAACGGTGATGCCATTGTTGGTCACTTTCTTAATAGAAATTATACCCTTTAATCATGACATGAGGAAACAGATCCATCAGTAGAACTAGGGGTGCATTAACTCCTGCATCCCTAGTCTTGTAGACACCTGGCTCCAGGTGCAATCCAAAAGCTTAGCAAGGTTTTGCAAGTCTGAAAGCTGGATAGTTTTGGACGGGATACAACAGACCAGGATGGAAAGTGAAGAGGGGAAGAGCTACTTGAAGAAGAACCACTGAGAACTAGCCCAGAGGGTAGTTCTGGGGACAAAAGCCATCTGTGGCTCCTCCCTCTGTTATTCAGGATTTTAGGGAAGACACATTCAGCCACTTGAGATCTAGTCTCTCAAATGTCTGCACGCCTGCACTCTCATCTTTTAAAGAACCGAACAGGGCTTATTTTCCCCATTTAAAATGTGAATGCTTTTAGTTGAACCGCTGACCTTTTGAATAGCAGCTGGATCCTTACTCAAAGAGGAAGAGAAAATCCAAATTCTGGCTGTAACTGCAAGGCTTAAATCTGCAGCTTCTATCTCCTTGGAGGGCATCGTATACAGGCTTTCAGATGGTTAGGGACAGACATACAGATAATTGAGAAACAGAAGAGGGAAAAAAGAAGTGCCATTGGGTGACTCTCCTCTCTGAAGACAACTAGCCTTCCCAAGTCCTTCAAGAGTCACTACACCAGCACGAATGAGAAACCCTAAGACATCTCCCATCCAAGCACAGAGTCTGTCTGAACACTGTTTAATGTAATACAGACCGGTAGCCCACAGCTCAGAATCTACGACTTTCCACAGAAGGTACCTGAATCTACGCCAGAGAAGCTTGTAACTAATAATACTTGTCAAGGAATAGCAGTCTAGAAGGTTCCAATACCTAAATGCTAGATTTAGATAGTGTAGTCCACCTAAACTCTTGTTTAGGTAACAAAATAGGATCTCTAGGTCTTGCTTTTAAATCCGTTATTAGATCTAGCACCTGACTCCCAGCATCACTAAAGCTCTAAATGGTAACTCTGCAAAGCTCACTTCAATTAATAACATGTTCTTCCTATCACAGACACATCTCTTTTTCTGAACAATCAGCGGCTTTCGGCTTTTGCCATATTATCTCTACGAGACAGCTTGATAACTTGATAATTTGTTAATGACATAATTGCTTCTTATAAAATCTATCAAGTCTACTAACCTCTAATTGTTACTCTCTGCAGCTGATTTTGAAACTGAACTCAAGAGATTACATTGATTATGGGAAAAGGGCCAGATGTTGTTCCCATTGAAACTGTGGGTGGAAAAAGACACCGATGAAAACCTAACTCAGCTAATAAAATATGCCATTAGCTTATTTGACAGAGAGTATTTTCTAACAATAAATCCAAAAGCAAATTTTCATTTGAATGCAAACAATTAAACATACTAAAATATTTGCAGATGTGTCATAAGCCTGAGGTTAATTAGTTTTGTGGCTTTATTGTGATTTATTTTTTTTAAAGCTAAACATACGATTAAGAAGAAAACAGCAAAATATCCACTAAACTATTACAAATCACTTGGAGTTGGGTTTTCACGTCAAAATAAATTTCAGCATCAACTTGCCTGTTCTTATAGAAAGGAAACCAGTTACTTATTCTAGTAGCAGCTAGTTTGTATTTCTCATTTTTGCTGATAGGATATGGTATCTAAGTGCCTCACTCCAGTTAACGTATCATATACTACAGTGCTATACTCAGCTAATGTCCAGCCACAGCAATACTTGACATTATGAACTACATTTTTCATCTCCACAGCTAATGACGAGCTCCCTTACAATCCTTTCTCCCTTTAAGTAGTATAAATGATAAGATTATGAGTTCAAAATCTTATTATTGGTAGCCTTTAGAATAAAATCACATGGTAATTACTGCTGCATTCAAAGGCTTGCACTTTTTTAATCCTATTTTTATAAAAA
>VXBO01009011.1:197481-262059 GCA_013400135.1 Rhinoptilus africanus
CTATGAGCAGCAGTGATTACATTTTGAAGTAAAACAACAGACAATGCCAAACTCTCACAGTAAAAAGCTGAATCGTGATATACCCTCAATAATTTTTTCGCAAGAGTCTGCTAGAGTGGATACAACCAGAATTTGTGTCACCAGAAACCAGTGCTATAGAATGTTTCCTTTGAAAGCATTTCAACTCAGATTTCTGTAGTTCAAAATCATCTGTATTCTTAAAATAAAGGGAGACTATAAATCTTCTTCACAACATAGTTTTGTCTAAAATATAACGTATCTATAAACCATTCACAAATATATAAAGGAATCTGATTCTGAACGGTATTTTGGTAACTAAACCAATACTGAAATCTCAAGCGTGTGCAGGTACATTGTCCCATGGATTTTTTGGGGGGCAAACCTTCATTTGCTGTTCACACTCAGTTACTTTAAATGCACCACTGTGGAACCAAACCTAACACCAGAACAAACTTCGTACATCCTGATCCTCATTAGTATTTTGTGAGGTTTCTAAAGGAGAAAATATTCGATTTTAAATACATTTGTCAGTTGAATAGTTGCAAGGCTGCTTTAAGTGCTGACTCTGACCATTGCCTGGGCACCAACCAAGTGGCAAAATGAAGAGGAATATAGACCTAGGATCTGTTCACGTCAAAGGTAACTTTGAACCTCTGGAACAGCCTCCAAGTTAAAACATTTCCTACTTACTAGTTCTCAAGGGCTATTTACTTAACCTTGAGGTTTTCCATCCTCTTAACTTCTGATCATCTCTTTCAGAACAACTCTGGATTTTTAATCCTGCGCTTTGATGGTTAGTAGCAGATGCACAAGGTCAGCTAGTGCAGCACCTACTCAAACATCTCCTGGATGTGTCCTGAAGTGCATTGCTTATGCCTGCATATTGCTAACCTTCTTCAGAAGTTTCAACTACGAAAACATCTAGAACTTGAAACTGATTACATTTATGAAAAGGTAAAAAAAAAAAAAAAAAAAGAGAGAGAGAATCTCAGTTTATAAAGCCAAAAAGCGTAATTTTAAATGTCTCGTCTGACTTCAAGCACAAAGTGTGGAATTTACTCCGTGCTTCCTGCACTAGGACCATGCCTTAGAATGACAGAATCCTAGAATTGCCTCGGTTGGAAGGGACCTTTCAGATCATCGGGTCCAACCATCAACCTAACTCTGACAAAAGCCATCCCTAAGCCATATCTCTAAGCACTACTGCTACCCATCTGTTAAATACTTCCAGGGATGGTGACTCCACCACTTCCACGAGAGCCTTTCAAAAGGACAACTAATATTGGTTATAGGACTCAGTGTTGGTTTTACCACATTTCTTGATGATCTGCTAGAGTAGTTCCACCTTCAACAGAACTGCTTAAATCAATTTATTTTGCTTAATATTATGTTGCCCCCTGAACCAAAAGCGTTACATGGAAATTGGTCTTCAGACTGTTAGTTCTCACTGACACTTAGGTTTTTACTGTGCAGTGACTACAGCGTATTTTTCTCCCATCCTATGCTTACCATTTTGCATTGGTTATACTTGATTCTTAAAAACAATGAGATTTTTCTCCATTTTTAATAGGAAAAAGACAATGATATAGCAAAATTTTGCCGTGCTAATGAGCTCTGAACTGTGACTTAGGCTTGTCGAGCTGCAGCTGCTTCTGTCCTTAATATCTCAGCATTTTGACACCTCCAATAAATTCTTTATAGTTACGGAGAAGTATCAGCCAAATTCTCCTAGCCCTAAATTTCTTATACCTCAATGGTATAAGAACCATTGAAAGCAAATGGTTTCCAACTAAAGGAGGTTGTGGAGAGGCGGGTGTTGGCCTCTTCTCCCAAGTGAATAATGACAGGACCAGAGGAAATGGGCTGAAGTTGCGGCAGGAGATGTTTAGATTAGATATTAGGAAGAATTACTTTACTGGAAGAGTGGTCAGGCACTGGAACAGCCTGCCCAGGGAGGGGGTTGAGTCACCATCCCTAGAGGTATTTCAGAAACGTGTAGATTTGGCACTTCAGGGCATGCTCTGGTGGCAGAGATTATAGGTTATAGATTTTGTGTGTGCGTGGTTGGACTCGATGATCTCAAAGGTCTTTTCCAGCCATGAAGACTCTGTGATTCTATGAAGTTTGGAAGCTGGTTCTACTGGGTTTTATCCACCTACAACAAACAAAACCCATTTACTCACAAAGATTTACAGAATAAACTTAATTTTCTTTTATATACAAAAGACAGGATGGTATTTCTGGATGATTTCTGCATTATGCAGGAGGCATTTCTCATTTCAAGTTGAGCAAAAAATTTATAAACACCAATCTTTATTCCAATCAAGTAAATAAATATATATCCCAGAAATCCTGTGCTGTCACCCCTTAGAGTTCATGCTAGGAGTCCTGGGCATTTAATAGTGCTTTTATGACAATATATCTTCAGCATTCCTGAAATATATGGCTTTATCTCTTAGCAGATTATGAAACTACCAGAAAAAAAGAGACAGCATTTTTGTTGTTGTTGTTCATAAAATCAGAAAGAAGTGAATTTAACTTGTGCTACAGAAAACCTTTTGAATGAAACCGAAGGGAGATCTCACAAGTACCAGCAGAGTGACAGATCACAGGATAGCGATAAAATCGGATGTTGAGGAGGAAGAATTTCTTCCATAAGCAAATAATCCTCCATCTGTGCAGTCAGACCTTGAAATTCCATCCTATCACTGCCTTTTTCTTTTAAAAAAAGGAAAAAAGGCCCAAACCAACCTAGTAAGGATTCAGATAACAGGAAATAGGGGGTTCCCTGCAATGACATAAAGAACCAAGGTTCACATTTCTCATGTTACCACTGCCATGTCCCTCAGCACCATGTCTACATGTCTTTTCAACACCTCCAGGGATGGCGACTCCATCCATCCGACTGCCCTGGGCAGCCTGTTCCAACGCTTGACTATGCTTTTAGTGAAGAAACTTTTCCTAATACCCAATCTAAACCTCTCCTGGCACAACTTGAGGCCAAGTTACTTAAACCATTCTTCATTTCAGCCGTTCCTTCCTGACTTACAGCTACCTGCAGAGTCTGCAAGACTCTCCTTAGGCTAATGAGCATTTTAAGCCCAGCTACTCTTTGCAAAGCATCTGCCTTTTCACTCCACCCCAGCAAAAGGGCTAGAAAAATCAACCATGTTTTTCCCAACTGTTTATCTTCTGGTTTTGCCTGAAATTTCTCGGTTCCACCCCGATTTTATTACTGGTACAAGGTCTTCAAAAGCAAAAGTTGTCATTGATGTAAAATGAGGTGAATAGTGATTAAGGCTAAGTGGATCTGTTAATTCAGCAACACTTTAGACTGACTGAACATGAATAAAACGGTAAATTGCAATTACATTCCTCAGAGACTACATATGAAATCCATATTAATACCACATTAGCTCATCATGACTAACATTATTATAGCTAATACTAAATGATAAAATAATGACTACCTACTTATAGAATTACCATTTCTAATCTTCCTCCTAGAAGGAATATGATTATGCTTCTCTAGAAAGAATGCAAAGTTTTTCCTTTTTAAGTGGTTATTTAGGCACAGAAAATGGTTTTCAGCTGACTCAGCATGCATAGCCTCATGTATGATTTTCTGAGGTAAACAACATTGTTAGACGAGCAGGAAATTTACTTATTGACATTTTGAGGAAATAATTGTGGTTTAGTTTCAATTTAGAAAGAGGTATTTCTGATCTAGTTAAATTTAGACCATGTGTGGGGATGCTGGCCTTCTACACAGTTAAAATTTTAGGTTTGGTTTCCAAATTACGTCTGCAAAAGGATGAAAGCCAGCGTAGGATTTTTTGAACCCTAAGGCCAGTGCCTTAATCCTAGAATTGGCTTTATACAATGTTTACAAGTTTTACATCACAGAATTGAGAGTCTCTTGTGTGCCCTGGTTTGAGTGATGGCTTTAGCAAAGAGATTTTTGTAGCAATAACCCATGACCAAAATGAAACTATGTGTAAAAAAGAGGGGAAATATAGAAAAGCTACATGACTTTCCATGGAGGGGGATGCTACGGTAAAACTCTGAGAGCTTTTGAAAGGCCAGACTCGGAGGTGGCCTTTGTAGAAGCATTTGGGAGACTATAATTTTGTGCAATTTCTGAAGGGGTTAGTAGAGTGATTAAGAAGAAGAGAGGAAAGATGAAAGTAAGAGGTACCTTTAAAACCAGGCACAACTTTTGTCTGAGAAAATTGTTAATCTGCAAATTAAAAATGACAACAATGTAACGATCAATCCATCAATATGACAACCAGCAGTTTCAGCTAGTTTATTTTTCAAAGTAGAGATATCTTTAAATCGTTAAAAGGAAGAATTATTTCTGCCTTGCACAACAGTTAATGATTGTGATTTGCTGTGTCTTTATATGATATATTTGTTATCATGACATATTTGGGTCAGGAGCATTGAGGAATGGAGGCTGCTGCTTGGTAAACAATTGAAACTAATCCAGTCTTTAAAGTTCCATGGGCCTCACAATATTTGAGAGAGGAACTGGCACCATGGTTGACCTACTCTTCAATCTACATGCCCTGTCGGGCAACGTACAAGTCAGCCAGGTATGGTGTTACCACCTTGAATGACTTGGGTTTTTCTCTGTATTGTCAGGAAAAAAGCAAGAGTCAGTACGTGAATTTTTCACTCTTCACCTGAAACCAAGGAGGTTTCCAGCTCCCGAGACAAGAGGCTTCTTTCTTATGAGGGCCTCACATGTGAACCACAAAACACCTCTTTTTTGAACACTGTGAAACAAAGGAGCGTTCAGAGCTTTCTACTGAACCTGCTGGGAAGAGGCCTACTGTACAAGACAAAAATGCAATTAGTCACATTCAAATTAGCATAGACTTCTTACATATATATGTCTACAGATGCATTTTAAAATACATTAGGATATGATCACTAGTCAAAGCTTGCTCCCGTTAAAGCAGTATAGGGAATCAGATAAATGCTAAAACACAGAAACAAGTATTTTAATAAATAATTTTGTATTTCTTGTAGAAATTTAAAACGGTGGAAAAAAGGACTAATGGTGAGAGAACGTCTATATTTGCACAAAGGGATGCTCTCAAGGCAATGAGTCATTTAAAGCTCTTGACACCTTTGCACTCTTGTGAACAGTGACAGACCCTCAAGTGGAGCAGACATGGGCAGTTTTGTCTCAGGTTGCCTTGACTCCGCTAGTTTTCCTGAAACCGCATCTAGATGAAAGACCTCAACAACTGCTGTTGCAGTATGTAAAGAATAACAACTGCTGTCAAGAATTTCAGGAGATACACCAGGAACGGGAATGAACCTTCCCACCCATAACAAATCCACAGTTGTTAATTAGAAGGTGCAAACAGAGAGGGGTCGCTCTGCTTCCCCTAGAAGAATTACTGTCAGCTCAGTAGGAAGCCAGTACCAGACAAGAGGGAATGGGCACAACCTTGAGCACAGGAAGTTCCACCTAAACCTGAGGAGGAACTTCTTTCCCTTGAGAGTGGCAGAGCCCTGGCCCAGGCTGCCCAGGGAGGTGGGGGAGTCTCCGTCTCTGGAGACATCCCAAACCCGCCTGGAGGCGTTCCTGTGCCCCCTGCTCTGGGGGACCCTGCTCTGGCAGGGGGTGGGACTGGGGGATCTCCAGAGGGCCCTGCCAACCCCACCATTCTGGGATTCTACCTCCAAGGTGTCAACCACCTCCCTGCCTCTCACCAGTCTTCTGCTGGGGACTCAAGTCAGCCTTACTGGCCTTATTCCTTACCCTTTCCTGCATTCTAGCCTTCAGGAGCCGTGCTGTTAATACCACTGATTTTATCCAGGCTTTTCTGAGAAAGCCAAACGGCCTTGAAAACTGTCGCGCTCTCAGATCAGTGATAAATACTCACAGCATGAACTTTATTTATGTCAGCATCCCCTTCACAAATTTTCCAATTATCTGTTACAAAGACACATCCTCTAATGAATCGCTACTATTTTCTTAGTGCTTTCACTTTGTAACGGAAAAAAAAAAAAAAAGACTTAAATAATGTAATTAATATTAGTACAATGTTTCGCTAGTTGAAACACAGGTACTAAACTGATTTTAGAAAATAAAAGGACAGACTTCAATGTTTATATTGAGAATTGTGTTTTCCATTCCATCCGTTTTCACGATTCATCTCTTGTGAATCAAAAAGAATTAGAGACCACAGCAAAAAGAATGAGAGACCACAGCGTAAAGTAGGGAAAGTTTCTGCGCTTGTTTTTCTTTGGCTGTTTTCTCCCATCTTAGGGATAAATCACGGATCCTTTAACCTTTTCTCCCCTGCAAGTAAGCCACGAGTTTTACTGATTCAGAGTAGGCTGTTCGCTTACTCAACGTATTAGTTAAAAGCTGCTGGCGTTGTACCACAGCGCTCTGAGATGGTCAAAAGAGGGGCTCGAGTTCCTGCTAGGTTGTGCTGGAAGCCCATATCCACACACAGCCTTTGCAAACCCCCGGGAGACGGCTGCCGAGCAAACTTTGCCTATATTTCAACTGGGCATCTTAATTAGTTTTCAATTGGCATGATGGCGAAGGCAGATGCCCACAAGAACTGGAAGAGGATGAAAGAAAACACAAACACGCAAAGTTAAAACGGTCAAAAGCAAATGTGAAGGCAGTTTACGCAGAGCACGGGGTAATAAGTGAAAGAAACAATTTTTTTGAGGTGTTAAAATGTTGAAAGATGCAAAGGAGCCTGTAATGAAGCAATTTAACAGTACCAGTGGGAAAACTGTAATTCTACCTTCGTACAGAGCTGTGGAATTAGGAGACAGAATGAGCCAGTACTAGAGAGGAGAGTTCTGATGAGAATTATTTGCTCACAGACAATTCGTATTGTTCCCTCATCCACAAAAGTGCACATCCACAGCCTCGCCAAAGATTAACAAAAACGGTCATGACAAAAAATCTAAATAGCAGAGGCCCTCAAACTTCTATCAATTATAATTATTGTGCGTTTATAAAATCTTTTCCTCCCACTACCATGGCTAAAAGACAAAAAACGAATCCCAGAGGTGCAGAATGACAAACACTAACCAAACTCTTTAGAGGAGAAAACAAGTGCTATTCTCAAATGCTACGGACGAGCCAGGTAGCATTACATGTATAATGGATGTTTATAAGGAATTCACAATGGATTACAAAGATATTAAACTATAATTTTTGCTCTGTTCCTTCTTCCATGTATTGATTGGTAGCTAAACAGTTAATCAATTTGGTTTCTCAGTAGTTACTGTAAATATAAGTTAGAAAATAATGAAAAGAAAGAAAAAAATAAATTAAAAAAAAAAAAGAGTATTTTGGTTTAGTCACAAGCAGAAGTGATTTTTCCAGCCAAACCAAAAATCATTGTTAACTGCACCCATACTAGTTAATAAGCAGACATAGTTTAGTAATAAAGGTAAAACCTACAGATGGGATGCAATTTGGTTCTGAGAATGAAAGTGCCCAACATCCGAATGTAGACAGAAACCTTGCAAATGATTGCATTCTTTCTAATTGCCTGAACCAAACATCTATAAAATGGACCACCAATGAACTCGGAATCAGCTGCTCAAACATATGCGGGTAGGAGTTGGGTGACTGAATACCTTGCAGGAGCAGGCAGCCTCCATGTGCAGTATCTAAATAAAAGTAGAAGGGGAAGGTTGATTTGTTTTTCACAGATCTGTCATCACTTTACTCCCAACCGGCTGCATAACGAAGTGTATGAGACTCCCTTATTCGCAGATCCTTCAAGTTTATTCAAATGGGATGATTACTGCTCTATCAGCTGTCAGGAAGTAAAAGAACTAGGAGAGACCTGTTTGCTCTTTAAAAATAGTTTTCTTTCCAGAAGGGTGTACAAATCGTATTCTACATCCCTGAGATTAGAAGCAACGAACAAAAAAAGAAAGCACATTATATTTTAAATGTGTTACTATTGTTACAAGGGAAAAAAAAAAATCTACGAGAACTGTGGCTATTCCATTAAGTTGAGCACAGCAGCTGGCCAAGAGCAATGCTTACAGAAGAGGTAAGGCCATTTGGTACAGTGTGTGTTGATCAGTCAAGTTATAAAAAAAATAGAAAAAAAAGGCCACATGCTAAAAAGAAAAGAAAAAAAAAAAAAAAACCCAAGCAACAAACCAACAAAAAGAGGGGGAGAGGAAGAAACAAGCTTTCACTGCGGATATTCTTGTCGTTTTGATGGTTAAGAATGAAACAACAACAAAGCTTGCAATGTTAATTATTGACTCTTCTTCAGAGGTAGTCGCAGTCAACTTTAAATTATAAATGGTCTGGATAATTTGAAGGAGGAGATGAATAAGGGGTTTGCAGAGGATGTTAAAAAAAAATACCCAGACGCAGCACTTTGGCAAGGAAAACACCTAAGGATGCTCTATTCGATCAAAGTGGGAAAAACACTTACGCCAAACTGTCTGCTTTGTTTATAGTCATTGCCGTTCTCTCACATCACCTGCCTCGCTGCATTATCCCACTGTCTACATTTTTTATTTACTCTTGAATGATCAGTGAATCAGCGTCCAGTGTACTCTTCTGTGACAGATTTATTTAAATCTATTGAACTCTCTAATATTTTGCTTAGAGCAACTACTATAATCTCTTTATGAATGCTAGTCCTTTTACTCATAACCAGAAGTGGTCAGCATAGAAATAATAACAAAACTATGAGCTACGAAAAGGATTATGAGAATTCCGTGTCAAAATGGACACAAACTCCTGGTATTATGCTATATATATATATATAAAAAAAAAGGCATTTCTGTCTTTTGGGCAAGGAGAAATAACTTTTCCGCCACATCAGAAATTCATTGGCTTTCCTGACCTCATCATTCCCACCTTACGTTAGCTACAGCATCAAAGAGACGAACATCTGTTCGACAGCCCTGTTTTCAAATCCAGCTTGTTAACAGTCACAGTTATCACATTATCAGTTTGAAATTTATTGCTTGAGCACCACCTCGTGGAAATGGCTATAATTGCGAAATCTTCTTGAAATTTATCCACTTGCATAAAAAAGGCAAGTGATATGTAAGCAAATGGCGATTTGTTACATTAATTTTAAATAACATTGAGATAATCAATATGAATATAAATATTTAGTTACAAATATCACTTTCTCTGAATATATCTATTTTTTAAATACACAGTTATACATTTTGCCATTCTTTCGTGAGATGTTTTGTGCTTTAAATGACCAAAGAATATATTATTTACTCATTTTTCCAGGTAAACCAAATCAGGATTACAGAGTTATTTAACATTGCCATGTGGATCACATACATTAATAAACCTTGTATTTTGATTACAAATAACTAATCATCCTCTTCTCTAGTTATTTTGACAATAGCCCCTGCATATTTAGAATAAGGACAACTGACAAATTATAATGTATTCCAGATTTTTTTTTTTTTTTGAGCTCTTATTTATTTAAAATATTGGACCTCAAACAGTCCAGGACTTACCATTGAAATAACTATGTCACCCATTCATGATGTACTAAAACAATGGCACATCCGAGATAAAGCAGTTTTTAAACTTAGAATAATAATTGAGCAACGTGGTCTAGTGGGAGGTGTCCTTGCTCATGGCAGGGAGGTTGGAACTGGATGATCTTTAAAGGTCTTTTCCAACACAAGCTGTTCTATGAGTCTATAAAACAAACCGGAGCCCCAAATAAAAGACTTAGTACAAGAGGGCTCTACGGATACAGAGAGTGATCTCTTTCAGGATATATTTACCAAAAAAAAAGAAAAAAAATATTTTGAATTTCAAACAATACAAAATAAACATTTTATGTTCAAAGGAAACCAATTTTAATCAAATAATTAAGAGAAACAGATCCATACCTTATTTTACTGACTTTGCAATGCAGCGATATGTTTTTCTAAGAAGCTACTACATTCAGTGTTATGCCCCAAAACATTCTGGCTTCTAAAGAATAAAGGCTGCTAATAGATTTTTGTTTGAGCTTTTTCAATTTGCTTTCAGCCACGGTTTATATCTTACTTAACCCCAACATCGGGGTCAGTCCTTCCAAAAGGATTGGTAAGAGGTAGCATAAACAGCTAATTTCTGGGTGGGTTGTTTGATAAAAGTGGGGTTTTTGGTAAATACCGGGACTGGTTTTGGCTAGGACAGAGTTAAATTTCTTCATAGTAACTGGTAGGCTGCTGTGTTTTGGATTTCTGATGAAATCAGTGTTGATAACACAGGGATGTTTTAGCTCTTACACAGCATTAAGGCCTTTTCTGCTCCTCACACCGCCCCACCAGCGAGCAGGCTGGGGAGGACGAGAAACTGGGAGGGGACACAGCTGGGAGAGGTGACCCCAACTGACCAAAGGGATGTCCCACGCTATATGACGTCATGCTCAGCAATAAAACTAGGGGGGGTGTTGGCAGGGGTCCTGCTGCTCGGGGACCATCTGGGCATCAGTCGGTTGGTGGTGGGCAACTGTTTTGATTTGCATCACTTGTCTTTTCTTGGGTGTTATATTTTGCTTTTGTATCTTTTTTGTCCTCTTTCCCTAACAATTTATTATTATTACTATTATTTCTTTTTATTTATTAAACTGTTTTTATCTCAACCCATGAGTTTTCTCACTTTTACCCTTCTGATTCTCTCCCCCATCCACCGGGGAGGAGTAAGCGAGTGGGTGCGTGGTGTTTAGTTGCCGTCTGGGATTAAATCACTGCAATACCTCCAAGATGCTCTCTGTATTTGTCATAAAGTAATTATTTTAGTGCTTAAGTGCTTTATGCCCATTAAATGCAGAATATATATGTTGCTCGAGAACATGCATAAAGAGTTAAGTGTTTGTGATGTAACAGATTTTCTTTGCTAATTGTCAATAATAAACTCTTACGTACCAGTTCAGTTAGGCTCATGCAAAAGAGGCTTGTTTTGTCCCTAGGTACACTACTGAAAATGTTTAAGAACTACTCCAGTCTTTCCATCAATACAAATCAAGACAAATATTAAAGCTTTTAATGCAATACATGAAACTTGTCAATGTAATTAAATTAAACAATTGCATACCAGCCCAATTAAAATGATTTTAAACCGGTTATATTTGTTTTTACGAAAAAAGTAAGGAAGACAAATAGCCCAACTAAATAGTCAAGATAGATAATCAAATTGATATTACCTCAACCGGTCCAGGTTTTGTAACTTCTGTTGCCTGCTATCCCACCATGTTCTAGCTGTCTTTCCATGAAAGATATACCTAGGGATCTGATCTCCCTCGCTTCCCTTCTCAGTCCTTGATTATTTACTAAATATCCCCCTACCCCTCTTTGAAATCAACCGAGTACCAAATTAAAAAAAAAAAAAAAAATCTAGCAGACTATTTCAAAAAACGTTTTTTAGCACAGGACATGTCAACAGATGGAAACTGTTTAATGCTGCTTTGAAATAAGTCGTCACTTCTCCATACTTAATATTTCCCCCAGCATCATTCCAACGCTAAGTATATCAGTATATAAAAAGTGGTGGAAATACATATATAGATGTACATCTATACTTGAAAGGACTCGATTTGTAAATATGTGTTATTGATGTAAAATCTACACTGACTTTGTTCAGATTTAGGAGCTCGGATTCCACAAAAAAGCTGCATTGGTAACTGCTTTATTACCCAGTTTGTATTTAAAAATATACTCAAAATTGTTTGTGACAAGCAAAAGGTTACAAAGCAATCGAAAATCTCCTCCCTTGCCTAGATGTCTAAAAGTCTGAGGGCAAAAAGGTAAAGGTGTAAGTGAAGTAATTTGGAATCAACTTCAAAAAAGGAGGAATCAACAGGACAGATAAATGTAATTTTCCAGCACTGTTGATGAGGTTGTTACACAAGGAAAGACACCGGCACCGTTACTGGCTCCACAGCTGTTCCACATCCTGATCAAAGTCTTATGTCTAACAACCAGATCAAAGACATTATTAATACAGGTTTTTGAATAAGGCCCTTTTAAAACATTTCCCGACCTCCAGAAAGTGTAGTTATAGGTAATAAACAATACACAGCCACTGTTAAATTAGTCCAGTAAGCAAGAGCTTAAATGCCAAGTCATGAGAATGTATTCCGTGTTTTAGGGTTTTGCCACCTAATTTTCCAGGCTTTATTCCACGTGGATGGATTATATCTTCTGTAAAACATTTCCCTAAGCCATTTCGGCTTTAAAACAAATCAAGTCATAAAACTGCTCGTCAGCAACTTCCCTTAAAGTTAATTTCAAATAGTTTTAAAGCATAAACGGTGTTTGGGGAAAAGAGGAAAAACTCTTAGAAACTGGTCTGCCTGTGCCCACGGCCACAGAGTGCTGTCCTATAGTAAAATAAATTTGAAGCTTCTTCCAATTTTGCTTCTTTCTCAAGAACAGGCAAAAAATAGTGATTCTCCTTAAAGGCTGGCCAGTACTCATTAAAGGGTATGGGATGAAGTCCAAAGTGACCTCAAAACACCAGTGGCAGTGACCTTCCTTGAACATGTGACAAATGGTTTTTGGCCTTTGTTCTGCGAGGACAAACACGCTTTCCAGGCACTTTCTGCAGCCCTTCAGTTCCTCTGGCTGAGTGCTCACCTCTTCGATCCCACCCCACACCTCGTGCGAGGGGATTGCCCCCACGCGATGACAGGTAATCTCCGCCTTGCACTAAAGGCTGTGAGATTTGGTTTCACAGCTTTTTCTTGAATTTGCACAGACGGCAACTGCCTTTTGATCCACCTGAAAATGGCCATTCGAGTTGAATGCTCAAAGCTGGCTTCATGCGACACCTGCCATAGCACTTGGTTTGATAACGCCGGCTGGGGATGTTGTTTCTGATCAACCTAACTGTTCTACGACTTCGCAGGACAAGGCTGCAGTATTTGAATTTTGTGAACCTTCAAAGCACAGATGCTATTTCGCATTCTTTCAGCCCACTGACACGTTTTCCTTTTTTTTTTTTTTTTTTTTTGTCTCGTCATCTTCAACAAGAAATGGATTTACAGGAATACACAGCACGCCTGCTAAGTTATTTGCTACAAACTGCATAGGCATCACACAACTTGATGGATAAATTGATTTTATCCATCACCATCTAATCAGCATCCACCAATGTTGCAATAAACTTGCTACGCGCTGCCTGGTTATCAGAACACACACGCTCTTGTAACCACTAAATCTAGAAAATTAATTATTTACCATCTCTGAAGATATCTGTCATAGTTTCTGCTTTCTGCTGGAGAAGAAAGAGTTTTCTGGATTAGCAGAAATTACTGTTCTGTAATGAAGTCCGGTCAGCTACAAATAATATAATTTAGGGCTAACATCTTTTTCATTTTACTCTCTTTCTTTACCGAACATATGGATTTGGAGGCATATCCCTAAGCAAGTGACAGTTCTGGGTGTCCACCTGGCTGCAGCAACCTTTAGTTCGGCTTTTGTAGCAAATACTTAAAACCGAATGATGCTTATTGTTATTACAGACAAATCTTTACCCATGAAGTAAGGGTTGGCTGTAGTAGATACAGCACTGCCTCTTGCTGGCTTGAACGGCCATGAAGCATTTTATCACCTGTGCTCTCTGAATTCGTCGAAAGCATGTGGATCCGTATCAGTGTTACAGAGATCGTTAGCAAACCTGTAATTAAGCGCAGTTCCTCTTGGTAACTCAAAGTTACTAGGAGCTAAATAGGCATGTAATTTTTATTACTTCCAATCGGACAGTGTTTGGATTGCACAAGGAAGTTATAAAGTCCTAATATCACACCATCTATCTGACCTTTAATTAAAGCTTCTGTTTTCCAGTTTTACAAGCGATGAATTCACTCAAACGGCTCTGCAGAGTTAAGTTCTTAGTATTTTTATGTTTTTCAACCTCATCTGAAAAAAGCATGTGGCAGCAGTGCAAAAATAACTCCTATAAAATGCAAACAGTTCGAATTGAAGAGACGGCAGCTGATTCTTCTTTCAACGCCTGATGAATTCTTACACACCCCACCTAGCTGCATTGGAGTTTCAGCACATTATTCTCTTCAAGACTTCAGTTTGAAATCCAATAGTTTTGTTACATGCCTTCACATGCTTATTGTTGCAGATATTTTAATAGACTCGCTCACTTTCTTTTTTTCTTGGCCCAATACATATTTTCCCAGGGTAACGATTAGATGTATATTTCCCATCATGCTCAAAAATCATTTAGCCAACACTGTTAGACATTAAGGAAGTTTTATTGCTGTAATGTCTTCACGCAGCTCATATCCTCCTGCTCACATTTGAATGAGCTTGCAAATTTAACCATCTGGGAATGCCACTCCAAATAAACTATATATTATTTAGACGTTCTTCAGCCTTGGATTATCCCTGTGTATTTGAGAAAGAGCCCAGGATTCCCTTCTCCTATAAAAAGGAGGGGAAAGACTGGCTGAGTGTGGTTGTATCCTCTGCCCTGCTTTGTTTTCACGCTTAGTTCAGGACTGTCTTAGAGCATTTCCAACTAGACTTTGCTGGGAAATAGGTTCCTCATCTCATCTCGATGCATGTGAATTGCTAAGCAGCAGTATTTTGAATCGAATCTCCGTGCCGTGTCTAACAGGAACGCTTTGCTAGAGATAGTCAAGTAACTATATTATTCTTACCTGTTCTGTGATCAGAAAACATTCCTGTAAAATATATTATGCCCTATTTTGACGGGGCTAATAAATGGCAAGAGAAGAGAACAAAGCCAGAGGAAATCGGCCACTTTGGCATTGACACTATTTTGTATTTTTTCCCTTGGCACCATGACACACGAGCTACTCAACAACTTAGAAAAGGAAGAGTATGTCTTAAAGGCTCTGTGAGACGTTTCACTTTCCTTAGAAAGATGAAGTGCTAATTGAATAAGCTCAATTTAAGACGATCCTCTACGATCTAAACTCAGATCTAAACTTTGTAGGATCATCTTACTTTAGACAAGCATATTCTAGCTGCAAACACAGAATGATTTAGCCAAAATCGTATTGAACTGATGCAACCTGACAACTTCCCAAGCTATCAAAAGTGAGTGCCCTGATCCCAGGATTTAGACAGACGGGCAAGACAGAAGATCAGTAACCTTATTAACGGCTGCTAAGGTGCAGAGACTTCTGTGCTTCACTGTATAGACTTCCAAATATTTGCAACCTTATAATGCTAATAAGAAATAAAAGGACTGGGATGACACCAAGATGAGCACAACCTCCTTTCCAACGTAGCTAAAAATAAATAAAAGAAGCTAGGGTACAAGTGCTTATGGGAACCAAAATCTTGTGTTTCGTTGTGTGTGCAAACAGCTTGCACTTGTAGGAGTTGGTTTTTTTTTTTCAACAACTACCATAGATTTAATGAATCATAGAATCACAGAACGGCTGGGGTTGGGAGGGCCCTCTGGAGATCCCCCAGTCCCACCCCCTGCCAGAGCAGGGTCACCAAGAGCAGGGGGCACAGGAACGCCTCCAGGCGGGTTTGGGATGTCTCCAGAGACGGAGACTCCCCCACCTCCCTGGGCAGCCTGGGCCAGGGCTCTGCCACCCTCAAGGGAAAGAAGTTCCTCCTCAGGTTTAGGTGGAACTTCCCGTGCTCAAGTTTGTGCCCGTTCCCTCTTGTCCTGTCCCCGGGCACCACTGAAAAGAGATGCTGTTGCCAGTGAGTTATTTACTACAGTTAAATTAGTGCTAAACTGAACCAACGTGAACATCAGAATGAAGTCTGCGCACACTCACAGTGCTGCGCTGGAGGTAAACTGAACAGAATCACGTATTTTATAAAATTATGTACTTAAGTTGTGTTTGTAAAATACATATATACATCACTAGGCAGTAATTTTACAATTAAAATTCATTCCTTCCTATTTAAGAAAAAAGCGTTGCCTTTTAAGATAATCCACCTTACTATGAATAATAATTGAATGTCATTGTTCTTGGGTAGAAGCTGCCTGACACTTCTGCTGGAGGAATAAATACTCCGTATAATGACAAAATATGCAAAATATTTAGACACAATAGGATGACGAAAGTCACAAACCACAATTCCTAGAGCATGTTTCAAGAGCATCTATGCATAAGAAATTAATTAGCAGCACACCAGCAAATAGTGCTTATGAGTATGTATATATTCCATATTTATTGTAGTAATATTACGTATCACCAAGGGAAATTACACAGTGATGAACACCTGTTTTACACAGGGAGCCACTAAGATCTGCATTTATCTGTCCCAAGTTTCTTAGGAAAAAACCCCCCACCTCTTTGAAGAGACAATAGCTTAACCCCTTTTAGTAAGCTCCATGGAAAAGAGCTTCTTTAAAGGTTTTTAGGCAGTTGCACCCATAGAAAGAGGCCAAAGAACTGAACCAGAGAACCTTACTGATACTCACTTTTATCCACTAGCCGTAATTAAAGTTTGGAAGCAAACTGGAATGCAAGGGTGTGGTCTGGGTTTTTTTCTTACGGTCACCTTTTCACTTTATGGAAAAACCCATCGAAATTAAGCCCTAGCAAAGCCTTGATGCTACAGAAAATTATTTCATTTGTCTTAATTAGGAAAAATTAGCGAAAAATTATCATTTTCTATTAAAAATTGTCATTTTCTCTTTTCTTCCCCTCCTGTTTTTCAAGAAATGTTGGCAGAGAAGATTAGAATAATTTAAAATACGATAATTTTAAAACCAGGTCCACGTCATTGCCACCTCTAGGCTAACAGAGTGCAATATAATTGGAATATCTAAAACTACAGTGGTAGCAGAAAAGTAATAGGCAATGACCAATGACCTTGTACTGCAGCAGCTTAATTTTTAATAACTTTTCATACAAAAAGATGCATTTTTGAGATGTTATATATTTTCAATATAGCTACAAATAGACTGTAGCTTTGAGAAAAAGTCAGTTGCGAAACAGAAAAATGGCAAGTACTTTTTACAAAAAGAATTGAAAGACAAGTCATAACAAGCTGAGGCACAACTGGATACTTTCTTGGTTATAGTATGTACTTAATTACTCATAAAGTATACAAAAGTACACATTTCCATCCTCTCCTCAGCAGCTGCTCTATTCCGAGCGAGACAACAGGCTTTGTTATCAACCACCCCATCAAACAATCTGAAAGCACACGCTGAATTTATGCTCTATAAACTAATAATGAATGAAATCTACTGCTTTGTCTACCCACTCTGGCAGACTATATTCCTTTGCCAAGTATTGATGTTAGCAGTATAAGAAAACATACTTCAGCTGTTTCAAATTATTAGAAGGGGGTTTAGGGTTGTTTGGATTTTCATTTTTGGAATCTCTCTTCCTGTTCACTGCTTTATAAAATTGCAATCAAGGGCTACAGGGTGTTTTCCTCCCGATGTCAAAGTGTGAAGCTTGCACTACATCTTGCACTATTGTTTTTTTTCTCAGAAATAAATACCTAGAAATGGTCCAGATTTTAGATCTTACACGCTTTTAGAAGCTGCAGGGCTGCCAGAAGTTCATCAGCTGTGTTGTGGTTTAACCCCAGTCGGCAGATAGGACCACGCAGCTGCTCACTCACCCCCTCGTGTCGGGATGGGGGAGAGAATTGGAAGAGTAAAAATGAGAAAACTGGTGGGTTGAGATACGGACAGTTCAATAGGTAGAGCAAAAGCCACACACATAGGCAAAGTGAAGCAAGGAGTTCATTCCCTGCTTCCCACGGGCAGGCAGGTGCTCAGCCATCTCCAGGAAAGCTGGGCTCCATCACACATAACGGGGACTTGGGAAGACAAACACCATCACTCTCAACGTCCCCACTTCTTCCTCAGCTTTATACACTGAGTATGACGTCCCACGGCATGGAATATCCCTGTGGGCAGTTGGGGTCAGCTGTCCCGGCTGTGTCCCCTCCCGACTTCTTGTGCCCCCCCCCCAGCCTGCTCCTGGTGGAGGGGGGTGAGGAGCAGAAAAGGCCTTGAGAGCTCAGCAACAACCTAAACCACCAGTGCCCTATCATACTATTCCCATCCCAAATCCAAAACACAGCACCGCACCGGCTGCTAGTAAAAAAAGTTAACTCCATCCCAGCTGAAACCACGGCAAGCTGATAGATCACGGGTGTGTGTGTTGTCAGTAGGTTCCTCGTTGAGTACACTACAAACAGAGGAAGAAACCACTTCCAAAGTGCAGGCATTTTCCAGAAGCATGGGCTTAAAACAAAGTCATGGAAGATCAAGGAGCCAGGGTGTTTCAACCAGGTTGAAATCAGCACCGCATCCATCCCCCTCCCCGTACCCCTCGCAGGCGCAGCTCTGCTCCACGGGCACTGCAAACACACGTTGGTCCTCAGCTCCTCGAGTCATTAAAACTGCTACCACCACTGCTCCTTTGTTAAAACTATGATACATTTGGTATTGCTTCTTCACATCGCAACTCCTCCAATCCCTGTAATCTATGCACAAAAGCCATCAAAAGGAGAGACACACTTCTAGACTGTCAATCAAGGAAAATATCCACGTCAGAAGTACTGGGAAAGGTCCGTGCGTTAAAACAATTCTGTCTCTGGTAGCAAACCAAATCTGGAACGGAGATTCACGGGGGAAAACCAAATCAGCCTGCCACACTGCAAAGCTGGTGCACGATGGGCTTTAAAAAAAATTGCTGTAATATTGCTGATTAACACAGAGGTAAGGTTTTTTATAACAAGAAAATAGGAATCAGACTAAAGATTTTTTGTATCATTTTAAACAGGTAGATACTCAATTAAATCATGAGGGTTTTTTTAGTGCTTACAGAATATTCCAGATAATAATAAGACTATATTACTATTTAATACAATACCAAAGGATGAAGTCAATGAAGACTAAAGGGAAGGATGAGAGAAGGTGATGCAGACCTGCATAGCACTACGGAAATTAAACGCAAAAAAACCAGGGGAATAAACAAAAAGGAAAGTGAATGAATACTGCGTTCTGGTGTGTGTCTGAAGCAATCACATGTACAAAAAGAAATGGAGTTGCACTTATTTGTAAGAAGACAAAAGGTTTGGCAAGGAATCAGTAGTAGCTTGCTACAACAATTAAAATGTAAATATTCATTACTGTTTTGTTTTTGTTTGAACTAAAGCCCTCTTAAGGTATCCATATCAAATGAATGAAATCATTTTGAAGCTTGATTAAATCATAATTCTATCTTTTCGTAGATATAATAAGGATAGATACAATTCAAGTTTTGTGGGGTTTTTTAAGTTTTGCTAATATTTTCTGGTGCAGATGTTAAAATCCCAGTAGAAGGGCTCACAGTATTATCCTAAAAGCTAAAGAAAAACCAAATCTTTGATATATTTTCTTGGCTTCCGCTTGCTACGTACAGTTTAGAAACTGTTCAGTCAAACTGATTGTACCTAGTACCTGGATGGATCAATGGCAACATGCAACCAGCTTATAAAATAATGACCAAGACCGTCCAGGCACCTGATGTGTTTACATCAAATATAATAAGGAAACAGCACTGCTATATTTTAGTGAAGGAAAATGCCTGGTTATGATGAAATTCTCACGATCTTAGCCTGCTTATATTCCTGCAACTAAAGCAAGTATTTCCATAGACTATTCACAAAACTTCAATCTCTGCAAAAGTAGGCGAGTATTAATGCCCCCCCCTCCACACACACACTTTAGAAGACAAAACTTTTACTTTTAATGTTTTGCAAAGTTGGTATGTAAATTCAAATTATTATTTTTTTTTTTTAACGATAAAAATTTGTATTTTAACCGCGTGTGTTTTCTAAGCCCTGAAAGATGCTTCCGATTCCTTTCTCGGTAGAAGCGCCCCGTAACTGCATCATCTAAACGAGAGCGATCTCTGTAGGAACAGCAGCTGGAGTTCAGGCAGTTTTTCAATAGCGGTAATGCCTCCTACATATTGAAACAGTAATACCAAATATTAATCACTGTTAACATATAAGCTAGCAGGCTCATAATTTTCCCAGCAATCCCCCATGCTGTTCGCAGGTGCTTCTCCTGCTGAGAAGAGGTTAAGTGGCTACTGCTGATGCACGGAGGCAGGTGGATTGTTACCTCTGGTGTGTGAAAGGCAGGAGGAGTGGCTCCCTAGGGAATGACGGGATTTTAAGATTAGAACAACCTTCCCTACCCCGAGAAGCGTAGGTACGGTCTGGCCCGGGGAAAGTCTTCAGATGCATTTTGTTGATAATCTGTTAATAGTGACTTAATCTCTAGGCAGAGATTTTACACTCCAAACTTTGGTGGTTTTGCTTTTAAGTCTGCTGACGCAGACTATGAGGTAATAGCCATTGGAAGAATAAGTACATCTCACTAAAAAAAAACAATTGCAAAAATACATTTACAGGAGGGAAAAAATTAACATCTAGACCTTCAGGCGTCACAGTTTAATATATGTATGTATTTTGAGCCGTTCTGTATTTGAAAAATAACTAGCCCCACAAATGCTATGACTGATATAATTACTTACAGTCCCTGAGTTCTAACAATGTATTTTGGCAGCATGGAAACCAAAATACAGACAGGCGTGAACAAAAATAGGAGGAAAGGTCTCAAGCTCCGTCTCCATTAGAGTCAGCAGGTATGACGCCACGTTGGTAGGCACGAAATCCGACCTTTTTCTACCTAACTTAGTAGCAAAGACTGAGAAAAAGGGGCAGGAAAGGATATGACATATGGTCCTAGCAAAGATGCTCAGTATTGAAAGACAGGTGAACCCCTGTGCTGTAGCCTATGTGATGTGAATTAATTAGCATGAGGTTAGCTTGATTGTGCCTCCTCATGCTCCAATATCGTACTAACTGCATGTGGATACATCTTTAGTTGCAAACCTATCAGAAAAAGTGGGAGAGGACAGGTAAGTAGGAAAAGTAATGGACATCCACCAACCCGCTGAAAAAAGAAGTATAATATATGCATCATACTTTATCAACTACTGCAAATATATCTCTGGCACACTTAAAAAATATCATATGAAATATGCAAAAATGAGAACAGCCTTCTTAAAATGGTGTATAGTTACAGGTAGCAACGCTCCCAACTAAAGGTATTATAACCTTTTATATATTTTTTTCTTGATTCAGAAAGGCCAGGACATATTTTGGGAAAGACAATCAGATTATGCATGGGCTAACTGAAAAGGCCGATAAATGATATGCTTTATAAAATGTGCATGCAATTAAGCAACCATTTGTCCTACTAATTATGGGGGAATTTTGGTTTTTATTTTTATTTTTTACAATTCAAGCCCTCATCTCTGTTTACTTTCTTTTAAACTTCGCATAGTGTTACTTTGCATAGATGGTACACAAGAAAGCGCTGTACAATAAATGCTCAAGAGCTCCTGGCCTTGAACAGCATATTCACCTAATTGTTCATCCCTTGTCGATTTTTCATAATACTTTACAGATCTAATTTAAATACTTTTACAGATTCATCAAATACATTCTCTGAGGCACATTTATTCAGCCTACTTTAAAAACTTCTAATGAATTCTCTCAATATGTAATTCTATATTCAGCATCATGATTTGAATTAAATATTATTGAACAAGGTGTTCATTATTGGATATGAATTACAATTAGAGCAATGGTAACCTTTACTACGGTAACGGTTTTATTCCTTTTTCTTGGAAGCTTTATATCTTACCTGTGCAAAGACCTTCATCTGGAAATCTGCCTTAAATGTAAGGGAGAAATTAAGCTTTATCAGTCCCAACTGTGCAGAAGCTGGAACTAAACTAGAGGATCATTCTTTGAAAAGCTAAACACATTCTCCCGCTATTGTGCCACCAATCAGCAGCACAAAGGTGGCTAATTTACTACCAGCAATATAATATATGCTAATACTATGATGGGACCTAGATTTTCAAGGTACCACATATTAATTTTGTGAATGATTGCTCTCTGCTGATCTATTTATCATCAGCTCTGAACAGAGAAATCAGTCCCTGGGAAGATTATGAAGCACATCCTTTTGGAATCCATTTCTAAATGCACGAGGGACAAGAAGATAATTGGGAACAGTCAACACGTATTTAACCAAAGACATGTCACACACATCACCAACTTGACTGACTTCTACGGCAAAATGGTTGGCTCTATGGATGGTAGGAGAGCCCCAAAAGTGATGTGCCTCGAGTTTATTAATGCTTTTTATGGCGTGGAAACAGCATTCTGATTTGGTATCTGAGGAAGTATGAAGGAAGAGACAGATGCATTGAAAAATGGCTGGACTACCAAGGTTCACTTTGGGTTGGCAGCCAGCAGAAAGTAGGGCATCCCAGTAGCTGATCCTGGGGCTTTAGGGACCAGAGAGAGGGAACTGCCCTTGCCCACTCAGGTGAACAGGAGGCCAAGGGGCAACCTAACAATTTCCTGCAAGCACTTGAAGGATGGATATGAAGATGACAAAGATAAACTCTTCATAGTCTCAAGAGAAAATAAAGGACAATCGCCACAGCAGCATGGAGATTCATAACGGAAATTAGGAAAGCTTTCTTCTATGACATGATGACTCTTCGGTAGGAGGGTGTCATAGTGCTGGAGGTTGTGGAATCTCCACCCGTAAGGGTTTTATAGACTTGAATAGACAGAAGCATAGCTAATCTGGCCTAATGTTGGCAATAGTCCTACTCATAGTATGAGAATCACCTACATCCCTTAAACCAACGTTTCTAAGATGATTTGAAATAACTGAAAACACAAAAAACAACAACAACAAAAAAAAACCCCAAAACCCCCAAACTGACAATCTCTCCCTCCAAAATACAGAATTCCAGAAATACCTAGTGCAGTAATACAAAAGCAATGTATGTTAAACCATGGGGCTTTCAAGATTTCATCCCTTTGGATAGAGGTTGATAATTCAAATACTATCAAAAGTATGTCATGGATGAGAACCAGCAGCGCGTCTCTGCAGGTGGTAACCTTCAGACATATACACGTGTGCGTGCTCTCCACCTATAATGCTACACAAACATAAGTAATCTTATTCGATGCTCATACTAGATATCTCTCCTCTCTGCTAGAGCAAAAAGAAGAGGAATAACATACAAGTAGTGCAGCTCATAAAGAGAAAAAAAAAAAGTTAAACTATTTTAAACTGTACACAATCTTATTAATGCTGATATCCAACTTCTAGATTACGGTGCATCTTCTCTTTCTTTCAGATAATGAAAGATATTGTTTCTATGCCCAAACCCACAATAATCTACAAACCCCGCGCCTTGTATAATTGCTGTACTGCCACTCGCTTGATTTCTGTTCAGTGACTCAAACAAGGTTAACGGCCCCAAACACTTTTAGGTCGTTTGACTAATGCAAACTTCAACTGTCAAACCATACACAGTTCACAGCAAGGTTTAGAAACTATTGCACTACAACCTTCAAGTTACCCACCTTTCAGACCCTCCAAAAGTTGCTCTGCCCAGTAAAGGGACATTACAGACAAACTGCACCACCTGTCTGACTTCTAGATGGTAGAAATGACAATTCTATTTCAGATTAATAAAAACATAATTTGTGGTGTGGTTTGAGCTTGACACCACTCCCTCACCCTCCTCCAAACCTACCCAGAACAACTCCTGCCCACCCCGAACAGAACATCACTCACAAGTGAAAATATCAAGGAAGTAAAAAAAGTAGCTCATCACTTTTTAGTTCCAAAAGCAATCAAGTTACAGATCAAAACTTGATTTTTAAAAACAATTTATTATTAGAGAAGCACTTTGTCTCTTGAAATGAACCTAGAGCTCAAAGAGCAACAAACTGGGAGCTATAGAGACCCTGTTTATCCTCCAAATAGGAGTAGCACAGACAAGGTAATATTCTGTCACCACCCTGATATGAGATACAACAGCTACTTGCAAAAAGAAAATTAATTGCAGTGCCCTAACTGGCATGTTTTGGAGGCTGAACTTTTAGAAGTAACGCGACCGGCTTGTACCACTTCTATTTAGATCACAGAATCATAGAACGGTTTGGGTGGGGAGGGACCTTAAAGACCATCCAGTTCCCCCCCCCTGCCCTGGGCAGGGACACCTCCCACCAGCCCAGGCTGCTCCAAGCCCCATCCAACCTGGCCTTGAACCCCTCCAGGGATGGGGCAGCCACAGATTCTCTGGGCAACCTGGGCCAGGAGCCCATCATCCTCACAGCACAGAATTTCTTCCTCAGATCTCACCTAAATCTCCCCTCTTCCAGCTTAAAACCCTTGTCCTATAGCTCGGCTCTCTAATCATTTGGTTAAGATTTCATAGCAACATGCTAGATTTTAGGACATGTTACATTTTAGGGCTTGTTTTTAATTACTTTCAAATTTAAATTATTTTTAGTTTCTTGTCTAACTGAAGACATTACCTGCAACAACTCCCCAGACAACTTTTTTTTTTTTTTTAAGCAAATAGTAATGACTTCAGGAAGTTGCACCACGTTTGTCTTGGAAAATAAAGACTGAAAAGGCGCAAGCAGAAAGGCTTTGAAGCCCAGGTTCTGAGGTAAGAGGTCCTGGCATTGCCCACACGGGTGTATAACCCACATTACTTTTAAATTAACTTTTCATTTAATACATATTTTATACACAAGACAGGTTTGGTTTTAGACACCTGATTCCAGAACTTGATTCTTAGTTTATTCACTGAAACCTCTGACCGCACAACTGCAGAAACAGTTAGACCCAGGAACATCCATTCCAAATACTTCAAGGCTTCATTTCATTTTAATATTTTCAAATATGAAGAGGAAATTTTTTTTTGTTCCAATTTTGAGCTATGTATGTTCTTATACAATAAGTCAATTTCAACAACTTGTTGCCTTAATTGCAAACAATTACTCCTTTTCTAAGATATATTTTGGTATGTGTCCAAAAGCTATATTTTGTCCTTTTAAGATACAAAAGATTCATGGGGGAAAAGCATAGTCACCAAGACACAGTTATTTTTCATAGTCTGTACGCCACAAAACTAAAGAGTCATAGCAAGCCGCTGAAGCTAGAAACTACAGGTCTTGTGTGCCATACTGCTAAAAAAAAGCTAATCATAGACTGATTTGGGTTGGAAGGGGACTTTAGAGTTCATCCAGTTCCACCCCCTGCCCTGGGGAGGGACACCTCCCACCAGCCCAGGTCTCTCAAAGCCCCATCCTTGGGGAAACTTGATGGAACCCTTCAACCAAATGGAGAATGGGAATGTGGAATCTCTGATAGGGGTAAGAGTAATCCAATTCCAGTAAATAGGTTTTTAAATTGTTTGCTTCTTTGTGACAACAAAGACTGTGCTCCCCTCAGGACCAGTCCAGATTCCATCCCAAGTGAGTATCCCACCACCGGGTTGTTGAGAAGGAGCTGAGATTGCAAGCTCAGCACTCTGTCTTTCATGTGCTGGAAAGGACTTCGCTTGTCCCAAACCATAACATTTCTTTTCCTTTCTTTCTTTAGCGGGAATGGAAGGAGAGAAGCAGGTTTCAAACCACACAAAGTCTTTCCCCAGGTCTGTCTCAGGAACAGCACAAACACATTGTTTGTACGAATGTCTGCAAGCTGAGCTGAAAGCATGCAGTCCTGCTCTGAACAGGAAACAAGAATAAAATAAAAGGGTATTTTAAAATTATTTTTATTATAACTTCTGTTAGAAACATAACTAGTAAATTGTCTTTGTTTTCAGTTCAGAATAAGCTTCTATTTATAACTTTGTTATGACAAATCAGTAGAATTAGGAAGAATAATCATATGAATAATAAGGTCATAATTAATTTTTTTTCCTATACATACAAAATTGAATTCACAGTCAGAATCAGAGCTCCACACAACCCTGTTTTCATCTTAGTTGATACCATGATGTTCTGCATTCACAGTTTGATTTTCTGTCTTTATAACCAACTGTACAAACTTAACCTTCGCAGAAACACACACTGTTTCCTCATAAAGCAAATGAAAAAAACAACTTTTAATCTGTTGAAGAAATGAGGAATTATCCTATCAGTGGTCTGCATAATTATGTCCTTCAGGTGAAAATTATTAACGAAAAATAATCTTTCTATAATCATCCTGATTCTTCCTTTGCATTTGACAGCTTCATTTACTCTCCTCTACACCATGAGCCCTGCACGTTTTAAACACTATAATAGAGAAATAATATGCAAAAATATTAACCGCTATTACTCATAACTGAGTCATAGTAGCAGGGCTGCAACATGCTGTTTTATATTAATACACTTTGCTCTTAAGGTCAAAAGTTTCACTTCAAACCGGGACTACGCAACATTAGTCACAGTGAAATTCCTTCTAAAGCAGAGCTCCATGGAGGACACTACTTGGAGAGAAACTGAAGTGTTCTGCGTTCTTAAACATCTACCAACCTTCTAACGAGCCCCAGCAAAAGCTTAGATTCAGGCACCACAGTTCACAAACGCTCATTTACTTCAGCTATTTCCCACTAATAACCGAGTTTGAAAATGAGTCAAACAGAAATGGAAAGCTGAACAATTAAGATTCTCCCCATAAGCCCATCTCTATCATTTTATTAAAGGCAACTGGGAAAACCCATACTGAATAACTAATTCAAAATTATATTTGTAGCAAACAAATTAATGTAATAATTTTCTTTCTGAAATTAATTTAAATCTCTGCGGATGCTCCAGCAAATTTACTCTTTCCTATGCATACAAAAAGTTATGAAAAGCCTTACCGCACTGCTTTAGGCACAGATTCATTGCCTCATTGGTGACTGTAATGGCTATTCCCATCCAGCAGGCTCGCTTCAAAGCAAATACGTTTTTGCTCCTACATTTATATCAGAAATTCTGAATATTGCTCTGCTGTCTTGCTAGACTATAAAATGAGATAATTTCTAAGCCTAATTAACGAGCACAAGTAAATCATTTATGAAGTTCTGGTTTTGTGTCTTTTACAGTCTTTTTCCAATTTTCTCCAATCAAACAGCTGGCTCCTTACATTTCCTACTTTGTCCTGCGCTTTTCAGGACCGTTTTTCCAACATTTTCTCAGGTGTAAAAGAAGATATATTAGAGTCAGCAATAAATAAACGAAGCTGGGAAAATAAACCAAGCTGGGAAAGATATTATCCAATATAGAATCTATATAGAATATATTCTGTAGAAAAATACTTAATGATAAAGTGATCTTCAGCTCGACTCTGTATCTCCTTACTTGAAGGCAGTGGTCAGGATGCTGTTTCCTGCTCGTGCACATTTCTTAACTACAGTTTCTAAACTAGGTTTTTGGGTGTGGCTTTTTTTTAACAACATTCTCATTTAACATTTGTTGGCATAAAACTAATGCTCTCCATATTTGCAGACATGAAGTTATTTCTTATTTCTGTTTTTCCAAAATTTCTTATTGAAAGGTCTCAGTATTGCTATATAAATTGCACTGAAAGAACTTAAATCCTTTTCTATTAGCAAAAAGATATTAAGATTGTTGTAGATAAGGGAATTCACTTGCTTTATACAAATCTCTCTCTGAAGCAAAATATAGACCTTAAAAAATATTTTCTTAACACACTTAAAGAAGGAGAAGAAATATATATTTTTTTTTCCCTCTGGTTTCTCTTCTGAGTTCTGCGTGGATGATTAATAATGCAACCTCAGAGTGCTTAGTGCTTTACAAGAACAAGGATTATTCTATAGAAATTAGTCTATATGCAGCCATTCATCATTAATACATATTCAAATTATTTAATCAAGGCAACACTGACAGCAATTTAACTTCTAACCTGAAGTTACTTAAAAGGTTTTTTTATAATATAGTGTATCTTAAACTTGTATCTCTAGATCCTTCCAAAAAACCCTTTTAAACAATAAGTTGCAAACCTCAGCTCTTCTGCATAACCTGCTGCGTGTTGTGCGATGTGTTTAAAGGCTACCATCTACCTGTCGAAGGCAATGAGCTACAAAACACGACTTCTATGGATGGAAAAAGGTGCAGATGACGCAAAACCAAGGATCATCCGGTGATACACAGGCAGCAAAGTTACATACATTTCAAGAGACCAAAGCTATGAAAAAAATATAGATTCATTATCTGCCGACATTCAAATTTACATTAGCTAATACTGCTTATTAGTGTAAACACAAGTACTCATCAATTCCTCTTGAATTATGAGGCAATGTACTATAACCATCTGAACACGCGTCTTGCTTCACAAGACTGGGGACTTATCTTGAGCAGTGAAAAGAACTTTCCAAATCATTAATATATTATAATTGCCACAACGTAATTATATATTAATCTGATACAAAACTGCTAGTGTGGATGACAGGTGCTGATTATCTACCACTAAACTCCTAAACTTATGACGACTTTTGAAATGGGTCTGAATCTAAACTACTTTCTCAATTTGAATAGTCAAATGCAGCACGGAAAAAAATTGGTGGTTATATGATTAATCTGAACACTAAGAATCCCGCTAGCATTTCAGTTAATATACAGTTTGTTTCAAGTTAGCTTAAAGGTGATAAAAAGTCAGATTCTTTTGTTAATATTAACAGTAGCTTTTTTAAAAATTATTCAAACCAAGCCTACACGCTGATCTTCACTCAGACAGAAAGACAGATAATATATTAAAAAAAAAGGCTCAAATAAGAAATAATCACCCTTTGAAGGTGGAGAGCTGTTTCTTTGAGGTGCGCGAGGCTTACTTCAGCTTGTAAGCATTAGAATGTTGATAAAGGTGAAAAACAATAATGAGACCCAAACTGTCACCTCTGAGATACTTCTATTCATTAGACTCCTGTGGGTATCTAAGAAGAAATAATATTTCTGATAGTAATCACTTTTTAAGCTACTGCTAACTATGAAAGACACCAGTTTGCAATGCTGATTTTAGCTATTAGGCGCTTATTAACATCGGATAAAAAGCGTATGAATTAAAAGGCAGAAGATAGTTAAACTTTACAAATTTGCAGATGAAGCCAAATTGCAACCTATTTTTATTCAGGTCAATATTCATGTGCCTGCAACCTTATTTGTTTGTGTTTTTTTTGTTTTTTTTTTTTGATCCCTTCCCAATGGAAAATACTAAGCCTACCTCATGAATCAGAATTAACCATATTAATTTATACTGCCATTAAACCGATTACCTTGTGCCACTTTATTAGGCAATAATTTATAAAACTAGTCCATCTCCTCTTCCCCCCCATTCTTAGGCTCCAATAAGCAAAATAATTTTGAGTAAAATATCTTGAGCGTTCTCAGATGGGCACCCATTAGTACAATTGTGTGGATTAATCTATGCAGAGAACAAAAAGGGAAAGAAATTAAAAGACAAAAATAGCGAAAGTATCAAAGTATAAAAAACCCCATTTCATTAGCACTGCTTTTCACACTGGATTGACTTAGACTTTGGAAGAATCAAGAGCGTAGATACAGACTTCAACTTATTCTTGCTGACTCATGACTTGTAGAAGCTCTGCGTCTGATAAATGTCGTGGATTATTTGGGTTCAAAAGTGCTAAGTGACAACATAACGAAAACCCACATTTCTGATAATGAAAAACCACAAGTTTTCCTCACTGTATCTTGATATGCAAAGCTCGTACTGTCCGCCCTCTCCTTGCTGTAATGCACTGTATGTTCCTCTCCTTGCTCGCTGTCTCAGGCACTGCAAATGACGTGGCAAACAGACAATGAGAATGCCCTTCTAGCCATGGGTAAGACAAACCGCTTTGCATAACTTTAGAATGGACTTTATTCTGCAGTTTGAAAAATGGACTAAATCTGTACATAAAAATTAATTATTGAGAAGATTAAAATACAAGATTTAGCCTATTTGTATGAGTTTTTCCCAAGATGATCATAATTCACACCCACTCAAATTTCTGAGAGTTTACAGAGAATGCATTCAGGCATTCAACAGGCAATTCGTTTGCCCCGAGGTGCAACATTAAAAGGTTCTTATTGAGTTAATCTACAAAAAGATGTTCTATTTTTCTTTTTTCTGCTGTGAGCAGGCTCTGGTTTTCTGCGTGCCCTCTACAAGTCCATCAGAAAGCTGGTGGCACAACGCACATGGAGAGGCTGAGAGAACTGGGTTTCTTTAGCCTTAGGGATAGAAAGCTAAGGGGGAATCTTACTTGGTCTTCAACTACCCAACAGGACGGTATAAAAAAAGACAAAACTCACAGTGAAGTGCACTGTGGAAAGGGCACACAGCCCTCAGGTATAGAATCTATATTTTTTTTCCCCAGGGTCCAGCTATAAGTTACTCATTTGAACTTGGCATTGAGTATCACGCACCGTCATCAGGTTTTGTGTCTGTAAGGGTAGACTTGTAATTTCTTAGCATGAGGAACAGACCTCAAACAAAGAAAAGGCATGTGCAGTGCCCTCACTTTATACCCCATTTCTCTATTAATTTTCTCTATTAACTGTGTGAAGCGAGAAGAACAGAGAACTTTATTTCTTTTCTACCACAATGTCAATTAATGGTAAATAAATATAATAATGGGCATCAGCTTATTAAGCAGAAAAAGTAGATACACAGCACTCCTATACTGAGGCTTTTCTTTGTTGTGCCCTTTCGGATATTTCTCCGTACTTCCTCATAGACTGGATTTTTATAGCGCTAGCTCACACAGAGTTCACGATACGAAATAAATTCCATAAGCAATAGCAGGAAAATAAAGAATTTTGGTTCAGAGACCTTAAAGCCTAAACAGAGGGCAGCAAAGAAAATTGCCTTTGCTTTTCTATCACTAATCTCATTTATTCTGGGAACCAAATCCAGTGCACTGTAAGGTCAACCCCTATGCAGACAACTGGTTGGTAGGAACAGAGAAAAATACACCTTATTTACCTTTTTCCCGGCCCACGCTAGGGAAGCAGAGGGCTTGAAACCAAAAGGCTTCAATATTACGAAGTTCTATGTAAGAGCTTGATTTTTGCACGTGACAATCCACAGTAAGGTCAAGACAACTTCTCTAAATGGCAAATCAGTGCTCTGCCTGCACAGCTGGATATCACAGCCTTCTTCCTTCTGTATTCCTCACCAGCTCTAAGACCCATTATACTCAAATTTCTTGAAAATGCCACAGCAGAAAGCAATAGCAGCTATGTCACATAAAATAAAATAAATTAAATTATAACAATATTACCTTCTGAAATCTGTCCCAATATGATCAGGTTTACTCAACATCCAGATTTACTGTTACCTTTCACAAACTTCAGTGCTTAGTAAGGAAAAAAGGGATTAATTGGGTTTCAGAGGGTTAATGCTACAGCAAACTAAACCTTTGCTATTTAGCCATAATAACAAGATTAGTAGACATTGGAAATTGTTAGAAATGAAAGCAAGCGTACTTATTACATTGATAAAATCTTTCAGTAAGAACGCAGTGTTCTTCATGTTAGATTTGGCACTATATATATCCAATTATGTAGAATGTTTTTCACTCATATCGTAGTTTTCATAACAGCAGAACAGACAGAATTTATTTAACTCAAATTCAACAATGCAATCAGAAAGCACTCAGAATATTTTACCAGAGGAAAGATGATATTTTTTTCAATATTATATTATGCATGACAAATTCTTCAGGGCTGAAGCGCCACTTTAAACAGAGCTGTCTGTCTTATATGGTCCGTACGAACAGAACACAAAAATATTTTTTTGACCTTCGAGGATTAGACGATCTAAAAAATGTTCTCTTGCCTTGCAGTGCACTTCATGGGGGGAAAAAAAAAAAGGCAAGGCAGCCAGGCAGTTAACCCATCGGAATTTGTGAGTCAGCAGAACATTGTTTCAGTTCGTCTGAAATCTCCTTTTCCATTTTGCACGACAGTTTTACAACAGTTTGCTAGATCCTGTGTTGATGCCCGCAGCCCTCTTTCTCGAGCAGCAAACTCTACTACGTCTCCACGGGCAGATGAATCCATCTGAATACGTGCTTCACGTTGGCTATTAGACTTGTGTACAGCCACCGCCCTCATCTCACACAAACACCCCTGCGTACCTACTACTGGCAGCCCAAATAGCTCACGAAGGCTTTGTACATTTTTAATTAAGGTAAATGAACAGACTTAACGATAACAGTTCATTTTAGCGTGTCAGAATTCTGCACTTAAGCAGTTTGACTTGTAAAATTTAGGCGAGATTAGCCCAGTTGACAAAGCAGTGCTGCAGCATCTAACTTGGTGGACGCACCAATGGAAGGTGAAAAAACTTGCTGCACCACGATGGTAACAATAAAATTTAAATATGAATCAATATTTAATAAGTATCAATATACGTATTGATATTAATTATATCAAGATTTTTGATTATTTTCATCAAAATATTAATGTATTTTGAATAAAGTTCAAAATGTCTTAAAATACAGGAGGCTAAGATTATTACATGCTAAAACATTAATAGAGCCAACTGACAAGAATTAAACACCATTTTCAACCAGAAAGCGTTTCCTGCCGAGAAAGATGTGAGGTTCTTTTATGATTCTAGACCCCAGCTTGGATCATACACACAACTTCATGGATCACTCCTCCTCCTAAAGGGATTCTTCAATGATACAAATGAAAATACATTACACTTACAAGACATACGAATGGTGTTGGTTAGGAGCACCAACCTACGATGAGATAAAGTCTTACCTAAATACTTTGATAGATTACACAGACTACAGGAAAAACATTTTTTTGCTCTGTGATTCAATTGGGGGTAGGAAGGGTTCTTTCCTTCAAGTGAAAGAAGTAGCAATAGCAGACAAATAATACAATAGTACGTACAAATTTGGGTTCATTAAGCAAATTTATTTTAAGACGATAAAATACAGATTTAGAGACGTTTTAATTTCGACTGCTTAGGATGGAATTTCACAATGCCGCAGGCCATTAAGGAGCCTCTGACATTTTGCTCACAGATTTAGTCGTGGCCTTTTAGTCTGAAGAGCCAACACTGAAAAACCCTCATCTATTTTTGTTGACTAATGACGCAGTCAGAGTTAGCAACAAAGGAATATTTCCCGTGACTGAAAGCAGTCAGTATTAATCCTCATTTTTGATTTAGAGGTGTCAAACAGTAGCAGTCATTAAAGAAATAAATAAAAAAAGAATTGTAGTCGTTAAGTCATTAGTTTACTTATTTGGAAAATGCTGGAAAAACAGGTAATACTACATTAAAATGTGTCCCAAATATTTTATTCCACGTGAGAATTGGATAATTGGTTTCAGGATCTCCATCCCTGTAACAGAAAATTATAATTTAAAAATAGTGTTTAGCTGTTTTGCGGGGAATTGGAACCAATTAAAAAAATCTACAAGAATTCTTTGCACATAATTTAGGGATCAAAGAGGTGAAAATGTTAAGAAATTAATAAGGAAAGCAGCGATTACTAAGGATATAAGCCAACAGTTTATGCTGTAGTGGCCTTAGATGAAGTCGAAATGAAATTCCTAAGCACATTACACTTTTAGAAATAGCTTGTAGGACTTCGGTTTTGGAGTCCAAAGTGCAAATAATCACACAGCTGATGAGGGTATGCAGCAAATTCCACCTCCGCAAGTAAAGGAAGAGCTCGTCAACTAAAACTAGACAAATTAATCTGAAATAAAATAGATCCGCAAAACAATCCCATGTCTGGCACTTGCGCTATTAAAACCCTGAAAATAAACTCCAAGCACAGTGAAAAGTGCATTTCAGCCACGAGGGAGAGCTTGAACACCTTTCGCGTGAGGGAGGTTCAGGAGGGTCACTAAATGGAATCCTGGGCCTCGGCTGTTTGGAACAGACAATCAAAAATCTAATATTCCCGTCTCACTCTCAGCAGCTGAACCTCTTTGTGAAGAAGTCTGAAACTTAGCATGGGGAAAATTAAACACCGCTGCTCATCTAGATTTCTTTTTAATGTTTTCCAGACAAGAGGGGAGAGTGACGCAGGAGCCAAAAGGCGTGATGTGCTAGCCATGATATTATGCAGGTTTGAAAGCAAGTAATTGCTTTTCCATCATTCTGTTTTTTATTTTTTTTTATAGTTTACTGTTTAAGATGCTTACCTCATGGTCAGGATTACAGTCTATAAGGCAGCTGATGTATCAGGCAAGCAATTCCGCATTTATAAGATATGCTCAATTAAAAACTAAAATATTTCAAAAAAATGGAAGAATGTAATAAAATTATTAAAAACAAGTACTGAACAGTGAAAGATTTAAGTTAACCATGTTCTCAATTAAAACTCAATACTGTTCAAGGCATGTCTTTCCTTTCCCTATTCTAATACAACAAATAACACCTTATGAAGAATTCCTGATTAAATTCTTAAGGAAATGTAACATGATTTGTGAATTTCCATTAGATTTGGTGAGTGGCATTACAGAATGACAAATGAAAACACAAAATGATGTATGGAAGAAAAAAAAAATAATCTACCTGCAGAGGTAGACTGAAGTTGTTTTCTATAATACCAAAATGTATGCACACATACAGAAAGAATACTAATTACTGAATTCTGAGGAAAGGAATGAATAAAGAGAAAATGAAAGGTGCATATTTTACAACTGCCACACTGCCAAACATAGCTGGAAGCTAAAGATGTCTAACGGTTAAGCACACACAATTAATTATCAAAAATATTAACTATATTACAAGCTGAGGAAAAAAGACACTAAGTTTAAACTTACTTAAATAATGTTTATGTAGGAAAGTACATGTGCAGACTTAAGATACTCTACTAAGTTTTTCTACTGAGATATACGTATCATTGGTGAGATGGAAAAGTAGTAATATTTTGTGTTAGCTCTTTCGGGTTTGTGTTTCCCCTTGAATGTAGTGATGTTTGACCCATCTTTCTGCAATGTCAGCCTTGCAGAGAACAACTTAAACTGCGGTAACAGCCAGTGAACCTAATTACAGTACAGGTGGAAGATGAAGGGAGGTTACAATTTGACTAACGATGGGAGGATTTACCCTTAGAACTGGAAACAAAATTTAACTTTCTGTTCTCTTGAGCAACCAGAGAATAGTGGAATATGGGAATATCTTTAGTCATTTAAATACGTCTTTACAGGTTGATTTAGGTTTTTTTTTTTTAATTACAACTCTCACCACCAAATGACAGGACTACCAGAAAGCTGGACCAGAAGGGATTATAAGAAGTCAATCTGGTAACCTCTGAACCTTCTAAAGGCAGATCCTATCGAACCAGCAGGCAGGTACTATCTAACCTTTCTGAAAACATCTTGTTTCCTGACCAGTTTTGCACCTGCCTTACCTTGTTTTTATCTAAACTACCATCTCCTAGAGTTTGCTTATAGGAATCTCATCAGAGACAGTATCAACAGCTTTAATAAATTTAAGATACGTGACATCCACCACTACCTTTCAATCCACAAAGCCCATTATTCGGTAACAGATTCAACCATCAACTGGTTTGGTATGAATCATTCCTGATATAGCTATTGCAGCTGTTATTCGCGACTCTGTTTTCTAACAGAGTACAACAATTGAGGGTTTTTTCCCCGATTACTTATTTCATTAAAACTGACTGATTTGTAATTGCATTTTTCTCACTTGTAAAACCTTCCATTCGACTACTTTCAGAAACACCATCCATCTTCTTTAAATTATAGACAACTAAGACTTCCATCACATATATTACTTTTTAATTTAAGAGAGGCTTCTTTTCACACAAGACCTTTCTCCAGCTTATCTATTCATCATGAATTTTGAAAGAAAAAATTGGCCTCAGTAAGAATAAATCATTTCAGGGTTCTTTGGGCCTTTTACATTGTTTGGGAGCTGGACCAAAAATCCATTATTTGCACAGCTTGAGTTATGCATCTTTGTATATATTTTTATATGTGTGTATGTATACAATATGCATCAAATAAAAATTAATATTGCCGTGACTTTTATTATAGACAAAGAAAGAATTATAGTTGGTGGCAGTTTTCTCAGAAAACTGTTTGAATTTATAATTTCCCTGTAGACGCTCTCTCTCAAAGGGTTTTTAAAATAATATCAGGAATACAGAGGGATGCAGCTATTACGGACCTGATTTTTGGAATGCTAAACCCGCATAACTCCAGTAAAAGAGTAAGAGCTTTAGATGATAAATAGCTCTGAAAAATAATGGGACCATTTTTGCAATATTATTCGGCACAAAGCCTTGACTAGTAAAGTCAACTTTATTTGGGGAAAAGAGTGTGATTAAGAAAATGGGATGAGAATAAAATGTATTTCCTTCTACAGTATCTGAAACATGCAAATCACTCTCCTCCTTTTCCTTCATTTAAAAATGCAAATAAAGAATTCATGCCCCTTAACCACAATTTTCCCTAAATTAGCTTTTAATTTACAGATGGTAAGTTTACCTACCGCGGACCTTAATGCTGAAAGCGAACTGCGGTGCCGGTGAAACGCCGTGGTCGTATTTCATACTGAGATCTCTTCTGCACTTGTTTTTACATCCTTTCTGTTTACCCTGGCTTAGCAGGGAACCCAGCATTACCAACAAACATGAGATCATTTCTAAGATTTCTCGTGCTCTGAAGAAATCTTTTGCTGTGATATCAAATAGCGCTCAAGGTTACTGTCTGCGCTACACAACCCCATGCACCATTTTACTTGGAATGAAACAAAATCCTGCAGACTTTGGAATCGGCAGAAGAAAATGCAGCTTCTTTCTGGGAACATCAGTGGCTCAGTGCTTAGCGATAAGGGCAAAATATACTTTCTTTTTCAGGGCAGCAAAAATGGAGAATTAACGTGTGTTAAGCGATGTAAATGCAAACCTGGTGAGGGCAGACAATTCGAGCCACTCTCCAGTAAAAGAAGTGGGGCCTTTAAAAAAGGGCTGGAAAATGAACTGAATTGAAATCCGAGCTTTTCCTCAGGTATATCTGTGTGTGTCCACTGCCGCCAGCGTTGCGGCTGTGCTGCAAGTATACCCAAAAAAGCGTTAAAACAACCAAGAATATAATTGACTTGTAAGCTAAGCTGCTACTCACGCAAGCTCTCATCAAAGGCAATCTCAGTAGGTTTTCCCATTTGCCTTCCTCCTTTGCACCAGCACTGGATCTTTCCCAAACTGGTCCCAGTTTAGGAATGCAAAACAATAAAAACTATTGCTCCTCCCCCCTTTTTTTCCCCTCTTTCTCTACTGTTTCTTTTTTCCTTTTTTCTTTATTTGTATTGATTTTTTGTGCATGTGCCTGACTCATGCAGCTAACACGGATGCAGCGTGTGTCAGTGTGAGAAAAGCACGAAGCCGCGGGCAGGAGTGGAATGGCCGCGTAAGACGTTTTGCCTTATTATACATTTTAGCGGCTGTTAGCAACTTAATCAGCTTAGTGGGATGGCAATTCAGTTTGCACTTTCGAGTTCAAGTCAGCAATGTAATTAAACACAGACTCGAGATGGGTTAACTCTCCAAATATTTACTGTTTCTTAGCTGGATTTTGCAGCTTATGATGAATTCAGTAATTCCGTAGCTGGCAAATGCATGTAAATAATTTTTAATTAACTGCTCTGTTACTTCAGTGAGTTTACTATACATGCTTTTTGTCTGCATCTGACAGATGCACCTTCAACACCAATCCCCAAATAAATCCAGAGATGGTTATAGTAACATGCAGGTACTTTTAGCCCCACATATTGCAACTCCCTGTCAAAGCACAGGGAGATTGGGTTTTTTTATGTTGTTTTGGCTTTTGAAGTCCTTTATTTTGGATACAGTAGAGTATCTTTAATATTAGATGGTACGGTTCAAAAACTAAAAACCCAAACCCATGCTCCAGGTAATAAGGTCTGCATTTTGCCGCGGATAAACAAAATACGCACCTACTGCCTCTACCTTTCTAATGGTTTTCAAACAAAGATGTTGCTCCAAATTGCTATTATTGGTTTGATTAAAAATGATTGCGCTGATTTATGCACACGCTCAGCCCCTGAAAGGCTTTAAGTTCAAGATCAATGCTCTAATCACTGAAAAAAAGTCTTCAGATCTGCCGGTAGACGCCGCACCGTTGCTCCTCCGAAGTCGACGCCTGGCACGGCGCCGCTTCCTTCAAAGCAGGCCCTGAAGGGGAACAATGGAAAAGCAAAGAGGGTGGTTGCCCAAGGCACCAAAAGTTTGGGAAATGTGAGGAGTGTTTGGTTTATTCACCCGGCTACAGCTCTCTTCGCTGTGCTCCAGGATGCCTCAAGATTCTCCCTTTGAAGCGGCGTCAGGGTACCGTGACACGGGCGGGAAGAAGGATGCCTCGGGGTAGCCTTCAAGCAGAGCAAAGGCGGTTGTGGATAAATGAAGGTAATGGACACAAACTAACAGCAAGCGAGCGGTGGGCCGAGGAGAGCAAGGCGATTTTTAACCGTATGAGAGATAACACTCGTGCCAAGAGGGCAGAATTTGGCCTCTCCTGCAGAAATGTCTAATCTGAGGCCACCCTGAGCCTGACTGCTGTAACATTGCACTTCTGAACCACAGACCTCAAATCAATTTACCTTTCAATCCTCTACTGAACACTGAATTTTTCCATCCCACCCTAAGGTGCAGACTGCACTTAATATCGAGGTTGTGCTAAAAGTTGTGTTGTCCAATTCCCTAAATTCAGCTAGTGAAGTCCCAGACAGTTCTTGACCGGGCAGATGAAAGCGGCTTCCTGCAACCACCACTGCCAAGACCGGTCGTCCTTCTTCTGAGAGCCGAACCCCCCATGTCCAGCACCCGTACCACCTCCCCTCATACCCACATGGGTTTGGACCTAGAAGTCCTTCTCCCTATACAGAGAGGGTCAATCCTACCTAATTCTCTGTATCTTCATTCTCTACACAAAACCTGATGATATTTCTGGCAACACTACAGGGTTATAACATCAGAGTGTCAAAAGACTTCGCAGAAATCAGAGAAACAATAATCATTGAATTTAATTGTCTTAAAGATAGTACTAATAGATGGAAGCATTGAAAAGACAGAGTTAACGAATTGTGCTGCTCTAGGATTTAATATAGTCTACCAAACCACTGGTTAAGTTTTCTTTCTACAGCACTGATGTAGCTCCGCTGCTTTCCTTAAGTAACACACTGACACAAATTTAGACGTGGAAAAACTCCTTCATAAATACTGAAAAAAAAAAAAGAAAAAAGAAAAAAGTGATGAAATCGCAATAATTACTTAGTCCAGTTTAAGACAAAAAAAATGAACCAACCGTAAAGAGCCTCTGCAACTTTGCAACTACATCCAGTCATAAGCACAGAGCATGGAACTAAGGAGGTCTGCTGCCACCCAGGCTCCAGCCCCACAGAAGGAATGGGTGGGAATATAAAAACTCAAAGACATTATAGAGAGTTTATTCTTGTTACTATGGGAAGACTCCAAAGAATCGAGGAAAAGAAACAGAAGAGAATAAACACACAGGGGCAAAATGATGTAAAGATAATGTTTCAGAATTTATATTTTTAATTGGGTGCTACCATTTTATATACATATGGCTGCATTAATTTAGAAATTGGGAGGACCGTATAAAGTTGTTCTGAAGGTGTGCAACCCAGCAGAGAACGGAGGAGGAAAGTGAGTCAGAGTTGCAAGTTGAGGGTAACAAAATGGGAAAGACAATCATGGTACGAGAGCGGTTTGAAGTAAGGCTTAGAAAAAAGGCCACAACTCTAATGAAACTGTCCAAAGAAGGACCTCTCAAATTCTTTATCCATGAATTGGAATAATTGAATTCAAGGTTTGTACAGAAACCATGGATCATTAATGGCAAACACAAGCTTACAAAAAGAACCTACAAGAGGGTCGCTATTGAACTTTACATATCATACTTCATCACTTAGTGACTATGAATGCCACCACATACACTGGAAAACTAAATACAGTGCCCAGAAATGTACCCACAATTATATGCAAAGCTGTAGAGGGTAGGATAAAAAAGGCTGAAAGACAAGATGGTTTATCAAAAATGCATGTTGACTGCGTGTGAAGATCCATTTGGAGAAACAATATTTTCTTTATATATATATATATGTGCATGGCCTTTTTAGGTGTGACAAGAACTGTCACATTCAAGATCGTTGTTTCTACTTCTATACCTACTTTATCCAAGATTCACTGGAAAAAAACTCTGTCCCTGCCATAAACATGACTATAAATACACTAAGAAAAATCGTATTACTAGGTAATACATACAAGCAGTTAGACCAAAATTAATTTTGGTCTGTTGAAACAATGCCCCGTGTTTTAAACATGTAGAATTGCACACATTTTAGACACATGCAAACCCATGTATTTATAAATATGCCGATTTTTTCTAGGCAGATGATACCCATTTTGTGTTTTGTTGTAACTTCTTCTAGGCAGGGACTTTTTGCTTTCCCAGTTGGTTTCCAAGAGTGATGCACACTGTTTGTATAAAGCTAATTACTACTATTAATTAGTAATTGAGCTTGCTATTTCAGTAATTTACATCTTGAGATGAAATACAACAGGTTTTGTCCAAGAACATACACAGATAATGATAAAGGAAAACCTGCTGCACCAACTGGAAATAACCAGTGTAGTTATTTGAAATCAATAAGCATTGATTATGGACTATTGATTCAGTTGTTGTTTGTTTGTTTTTTTTTTTTAAGAAAAACAGTGCTGTGATTAACCACACTCCAAAAAATCATGAAACAAAACTAGAACTCACGCTTTCTAGCTATATTTCAGTATATTCAAATAACTAAGAGCCTGCTCAAAAAACAGGTTTAAAAAAAAAAAAAAAAAACAACAACCAAAAATCCAACACCCAAACAGGCAACTATGTAACAAGATTTTTCTCAGTTTACATAAAAAAGGAAAAAAGTAATTTTGGGGTTTTTTGTGTTGCTGTCTGCAAGGACAAGAATGGATACCAAATGCTAATGCTCACAAAAGGAAGGGCTAGAAGCAAAACTCTAGGTACTGATGGATCTAGAAGTGTCATCCCAAATCTACAGAAATTAAGAGGGTACTGTGTATACTCTACACAGCTCAATGTTCTTTGGCACATGCAAAGCACATCCTACAGGAAAATACCAAGTGTATTTACATCACTACACACAGCAAATCACAAACGCTTCGATGAAATCAAGACATGTGTAGCCGTACAGGAACATGGTAACTCAGCAACTGAATTTACTACTTGCTGAGAGTTTCCTCATGGTTGTTTTGCCTGCAGGGATTTGACCCCAAATATCTATTAGAACACAGTATTATTCACAGCAGCAAAATAAGCACAAAACAATCAACAGGAAAACATCTTCATCTGTTGGGAACTTCTAAAACCTATTCAAATCTCCCAAGGTGGAAAAAACACAATTTTATTTTCTTCTTTCAAACCTATTCTAGATTTAAGTGCTGTCATGGTGTTAAGGGGGCTTATTAGCTACTATAGAGGCGAAAGCAATTTATTCCACATATTTGTTATGATTATACTTTAAATGAAACTCCCCCCTAAGACTGAAAAAAGTAGTAACTATATGCCTATATGAAGGAATTGGTTATTCAAGGACCAGTTTGCTCCTTTTCCTCTGAAGTTGAGATCTCTCACTGGTTATTTACTGCTTTGTTGTCAATAAGGAAAGGAAAATAAAAAGAGAACAGACAGGAAACTTGTGATTTCTCATGAATTAATGACGATGATATCATAAGGTTTCCAAGAACAATAGAATTATTTTCAATGTAATGGTCTTAGAAACCCAAAGCTTTTTAAAAACATGTTATTCCGTTTTCTCCCTGTCAGCTTTGAAAAACAACATAAACCACACAGCTCCCTGACATGCCTTTTCCTCTAGCAAGGATTAAACCTCATAATAAAAAAAACCCTACCAAACATATATATTTAATCTTTAATTGAATTCATCTAACGGGTTGTTACGTGGTAACTAGCCCCGTTCAACCTGTGCTCTTTGGCCCTTTTCCTTTCTTGCTACAATACTATATCATTTATTAACAATTCCTGCATGCCAAAACTCATTCCATTGAATCAATTCCATCTTCCATTTACACCCTGGAATCAAGGTAAGGTTAAAAAGAGACAGACCTAACACATAAAGACAGCCTTTTTTAACATAGTGAAAGTCACCATCTCCAAACGCAGGGGGGCAACACACGTATTTTATGGCAAATACAAAATTTGAAATTACATGCTCAAAACCCAAAAAAGAACTGAGAAACTAAAAAAGCTGCTGAAGAATATATCCAAAAATATGAATTTCAGACTGAAATCTCTCCCATGCGCTGATCAGAAGGCTTGCCAGAAAATGCACTTGTAAAATCTATCTGAACAATTTCTCTACATGACTGGGGCTAGGAAGCCACAAATTCTGACACAAGCGTCAGAAATATTTCATATACAAGACACATTTAGCTAAACACAAGCAGTTTTACCTTTTAAACTCAGAGCACCTCAGAAAACAAGTTAAAAGCAATTTGTTTTTACAATTGAAACTGTATGTTATTTTTTGTCCTGAGGGAGTCCTGTGGCCTCCTGACCTCTTAACCCAACACCAAGTACCATCAGCGGACAATCCAACTCCCATCGCCTCCCAACCAAGCCTCTTGAAAGCCTATCTTATGTACTCTAATTACAAAATACAATACTTATCTACAGTCAGTACAAGATATTGTCACTTTTGCTAAATCGTGGTTAAATCTGGTGGACCATCCGCAGTGCACGGATACAAACCCCAGGCAGTTCCACTCACAAGTTGCTGCTTTAGTCTCTCGCACGGATTTTGCAAATCCTTGTGACCTCTTGTAACAACAGCCAAAGTTTTAAAATGCTGGCCGTGGTTAGCTGGGAGGGATGTTTGCTTCCAAACACAAAGGAACTCTCAGGCGAGGCTTTGCAAGGGTTTCTAAAATAATGTTGAAAATAACAAAACCAGTTGGTGTTTAATAGCATGCGCATCTGACAGAGAAAAATCTGCTTGTTGCTTATATCCTGCATATGGGAGTTCTGTTTGTTCTCGGGCATCCAAACACGTCTCGCAAATTCCTGGCACTTTTGAACTCCCCGTAAAGGGAAGGATCATTAATAAGCTGCCTTGCTCAGCATGTGAGCAGGATGGCAAAAAAAAACACCCGCAAAACCCCTCAGAACTTGTGCTCACCATTTGATACAAGCAATCATAAAACCGTTCACAGCGCTGGTGCTGCCTCTTTCAGCAGGGATCAGCTCCATCGGGGCACTGGAGAAGACGGGACAACCAGGACCTTTTTTGTTCCCTCTGATTGTATCTCTACTGCTGCCCCCTCTCCGCTCCCCTCCTGCCCGCTCTTCTTTTTTAACGCCAACATCAGGTTTACGTATCGAGCCGTTCTGTCTTCACATACTGATTAGTCAGACTACAGAAACAATTCTAGCAAAGAGGTAATCAACTTCTTATGTTTGGTAAGGATGAGTTCCCCCTGCCACACATCCAAGGAACCCACAGGTTTCCCATCAAGTTTATAAAAATGCACTTAGAGTGTTGTGAAGGTGAGAGAAACAATTAAAAAAAAATGCCCTGTAGAAGTCAGCTTTATTTACACCCTGTCTTCTCATTTTTTGCCTAAAGGTACTCCATCAAAACACAATTATATTTCCTAAAAGAGAACCTTTAAGAAAAAGTAAGAAAAAGCTCCATTTTGTATGCAGGGTTAAGTGCAAAGTCAACAAGAAGTCAAAAAGTCAAAAGAAAATTGAGAAACAGCTGATGAAACTAAACTATAAAGGACCAGACTCCTAAAAGTAAGCATTATTCTGAAATTTGAAGTAATCTTCCTGTGATTACTTACAGATAACCTTTCGTTACAGAAGGATGATGGTGCAATTGATAGGAGAAAGTATAAAGCAAGTACCGTGCCTTAATGAGGAACCAAACAGAAGACATAACCAATTTCATCAAGCTCTAAATTTCAGGTACAGCTTGCATTTGCAATTTCTTCACACACATTACAAATTGCAATTTTAGAGCCATACAAGAAAGGATTTTACCGATTAGATATTATAAAATTCTAATGATTCTAAATATAAAACAACATTAATTTTCGTCATCACTTCTAAACTACTGTTAACAATCAGGTTTGTTAGCAATTTTGAATTCCTTTATGTGCTTTTTCCTGTAGTGTAACGTGGCACTTCCCTTTCAATAACATTTCCTGTCATTTCTCTGTTCCTGATTTAATCTTCGGTCACACATGTTGCCATATCATGACAGTCCTTTTTTGATAAAGGACTGGGTAATTAAAAAGACTGAAGGTATTTAAAGAAATTGGTGCAAAGAAATACTACTCTTCCATAAAAGAAATGAACCACTGTATTTGTATATTTTGACTATAAAATATTGGATAGATAAAAATTATTACATTAGATTCCAAACAACTAACTAGAAAATGGCTTCTTAATATTTTACAGCAAGAGAATTTTATAGCTTTGTGATAGTTCAGTTTGAAATGTTTAAGAGGGAAGTTATAAATTTTGAAAGGATAAGATTTAGCATTCGCAGTCTTGGCCAAGTCAATGATACGACAAAAAGACACGTCCATATGTTTTTCAGGTGAGAAAGTCTGTTTTGGCGTGTCCCTCTTCAAGTAAAAAGACAAACCCGATAAAGTGGTCAAACGCTACTCATTCAAAGTAGTAAATTATGCTTTGAAATACTCACACAGAATTTGACACAGAATTGTAGAAATGGCTAAAGCACAGCTCATTTTAAAATAATATCAACCCAGTTATTTATAATAGTTGCTTCCAAGAAGGAAAATACCTGTGAAGTCTCAAAACTGGGCGGAGTTTGACTCCAAATATTAAGGAGTTTCTTTACTTGGGGTTTTTGGATGCCTGCTGGGCCCTTAATTCCGTATTTTTGCCAGGTTCTACCTTGATTTTTACAAGGCCTTGTGTTACAAGGTGCAATTTTGCTATATATCAACTGTCCAATCCAACCTTTCCCATTCTAAAGCTAAAGACACTGATACATAATTTTAATGCCTGGGATCCTAACCTTCCCCATTATGAAATGGCCCTTTTGGGTTAATATGTATAATTTGTAGATAAGCTACCCATGAAATTCCTATGAAATCTTAAAAACATAGGATAAGCTTAATGCCGCTTCTAACAAGATAACTGATGGACTAACAGATGACCTTTTTAGTGGCAAAATAGTACTTTGGCTGAATCCTAAGACAGAAGGGCAAAAGACTAATTTTACGTAAGAAATCATTAGGAAAAAACAGTGCAGATATTTTGCTTTTTCTCTTTAAAGAACTAAGTTTGACTAAAATGTATTACATTTGTATTACTCTGCACAATATCAATTGTGATATGAATTTTTGTGTTAGTCTCATTTTTGCAATCTCTACAAACAACATGTTTTCTGAAATAAATTTTAGTAGAAGTTACACTGGAGCATCCCTTGAGATAGGAGCAAATACCTTCTTTAAAAGTAATCTCAGGAATGTGGATTATAAAGATAACTTAAAGCTTCATTTCTTTTATCTTATCACATCTTTGCTCCCTCATAGGAAACGAAGCGATAACTACTGTAGAAAAGAAGAACACACTGCAGACAGATTTCAGGGCTGCACCCTTTTAGATCAGTTGATGGACATCCAGACAGGAGGAACTATATTTTCCTTTTTTTTAACTATAGTGTTTTCCCCCCCTAAAAATCAGAATGTAAAAACTTACAGAGAATCCTATAGGGAGGGGGGCTGAATGTTGGTAAGAGGTATGGATAGAAACCATCAGAGGGTGACGCTGAAAGTAAAGAAACGAGGACTGATAACTATTATTTTGACTGGTGCTCCAAGAACTTGTGAAAAAATTTATGGAGTATGCCAGTAGTGGGCAAACTGACTGATCCAAACGTGCAGGTCGGAAAAGGTGGTCCTGGGATATAATTAAGTCACACGGTGCAGTGTGAAGTTCCCTTTATTCAACATAATTTTCTTCAATGTTTGGTGAATATTTATGAAGAATAAATTAATAATCTTCCTACATATCTCATTTTGTTACAGCCACATTATATCGTGGCTTAAAGAAGTTATCTATCATAACATAGTTTTAATTTTCTGTTCTGTCAACAATTTTAGCACTGAGATACCTGTTAACGATAGTTTCAACTGTTCCGAAAGAACTGGAAGCTTGGAGGGTCACGCCCTGTTAGTCTCTTCACACTGAATCGCAGATTAGTAGAATGTAATTATCTGTAAAGTGTTTATCAATATGAGCAAGGGTTCCACAAGCTGATGACTTCGAGGAAGAAAGCTGCTCAGTTTTCACTGTAGCTGTATCTACTCTTTGCACTCTGGGAACTATTCTCAAACACTAATTAACACCGTTCCTGATATCTTGCAAAATAGAGACCATATTGCAATGCAGTATTGTTTGGAAATTATATTAATTTATAGGAAAGACGACCTGAATTTTGTATAATGTCTGACACAATAATCTAATTGGCATTTCAGTACAGAACCACAACGATTGCAAAGGCAAAATATAACAGCAGAGTCATGAATAGAAAGAGATACAACTAGACAACTTTTAAATAACTAACAAATTAATGATTTTTAATTTTTTTTGTAGTTTTTCTTTCTAAAGAAAAATTACAGATAAGCCTTGACAATGTTTTAGGATATCTAGGAAATTCAAACCCACTTACATTTTAAAGTTGTCGATCCAACTTTTTGTAGATACGTATTGTGAGTTCCTGGTGGACAAGTTGAAGATGAGCCAGCAACATGTCCTTGCCTCAAAGAGGGCAAATGGTATCCTGAACTGCATTAGGCAAGGTGTTGCCAGCAGATCAGGGAGGTGATCCTTCCCCTCTACTCAGCACTGCCGAGGCCACATCTGGAGTGCAGACGAGAGATATGGAGCTACTGGAGAGGGTCCAACAAAGGGCCACTAAGATGATCAAGGGACTCCCATAGACTCCCAAGATGACTGAGGATATTTCTCCCATGAAGAAAGGGAGACAGAGCTGGGACTTCAGCCCAGAGAAGAGATGGCTTATAAGGAATCCCATCACTGTACAGAAACACCTGAATCAGAGAGTCATCTAGGTTGGAAGGGATCTTTAAGATCATTGAGTGTGTCCATTAACCCAGCGCTGCCAAAACCACCACTAACCCGTGTCCCTCAGCACTATGTCCACTCATCTTTTAAATACCTCCAGGAATGGCAATTCCACCACTGCCCTGGGCAGCCTGTTCCAATGCTTGACAACCCTTCTGGTGAAGAATTTTTTCTATTATCCATCCTACACCTCCCCTGGTGCAACTTGAGGCCATTTCCTCTTGTCCTGAAGGGAAGGAGTAAAGAGGACAGAGCCAGGCTCTTTTCAGTGTTGCCCAGTGACCAAACAAGAGATAATGGGCACAGACAGAAACACAGGACAGTCCCTCTGAACATCAGGAAACACTTTTTTAACTGGGAGGGTGACTAAGTACTGGACTCCATCCTTGGAGATATTCCAAAGCTGTCTGGACATGGTCCTGGGTAACCTGTTCTAGGTGGCCCTGCTTGAGTAGGGGAGCAGAACCAGATGACCTCCAGGGGTCCCTGCCAACCTCAACCGTTCTGTGATTCTGTAATACTATCTCTACAAAAGAAAATGTTTGTTCACCTAAGAAAACTAAAGACCTAAGAACTAAAAAGTTCATCTAGTTAATTATTAGGGGATTCATGAAACCTATCAGGAGGAACCTCATCTACCACGGAAGTCAGGATTTAACTGATTATCAGCAGAGATTGATAAGTATTTTAGGGGGAAAAAATCTTTTAAACTTTACTCTAAAGAAAAAAATTAGTTTACTTTTATTTACGGTATCTGTTTTTCCCTTTTACCAAGTACTTATTTATATGTCACAAGAAAAATCTGTAGAACTAGCTTAAGCCTGAATACGCACTAACTAGCTCTTTGACAAGTTTGTAGTTGTCATTAAGTACACAACAGAAACAAAAAGCAACTAGGAATAGCAGCAAAACAACAAACTGAAAAACAACAAAGATTTGTTTAGAACTTATAGAGATGACTGGAATTTGTTTTCATATTTTATTAAGAAGCTCCTGTAAGAAGTAGACAGGGCCGTGAAAAGAATTACATGTTTGCGTAATATTAAGCATAGGAATAATCCTCTTAAAATCAAAAAATCAAACTAGGAATATATTTATATGCATACACATGTGTATTAGGCATACATAGAGAGATGTACAATTTTTGTACACAAAACCCCTTATAGGCCCTTTATAACAGGAGAGAAATTTAAAAAGTGATCTTAATTTTTTTTTTTTTGCATTAGAAGAAGAATCAGTGTCTAGATACAGTATTTATAATTTCATAATAAATTAAAATTTTTCTGAAGCTTTCAAAATTTAATCTTTTGTGAGTGGCTTTGCCTCCTAAAAAAAAATAAAAAAATGAAACAAAAGCCAAACCAGAACAAGCTTTGTCTAACAGGCAGGATTTGCCAATCCCATACTGCTTTACGTTTGAAATGTATATATTTTTCTTAAAAAACAAAACCAACAACATCCCCCCCCCAAACCCCAACCAAACAAGCAAGCACATTTACAAAGATATAATATATAAACAGATTCAGAAAACAAATGAAGGATGAGCAACAGAGGAAGAAAATATAACCGGATTAAATTCTTCTGTCTGTAAAATGACATTTCATCTCTAAATATTAAGTACTATACCAAGAATTCTAAATTATATCAAAGGCAAAAATATCAAAGACAAACACACGCAGTGCTTATTTTTCTGTCTTCTTTTAGGCATATGATTATTTACCACCCAACAGGTAATTATCCACTTTTCCTTTATTCTAAGCATCTATTCACTCCTCTAGAGAGTGTGATTTGCATAAAGGCGATCTCCTGGGAGTTTTGGCTCTATCTTAAAAATCACGATCAATTTCTGTGTAATCCAGCTGGATATGAAGCGAGATACGGCACGCAGACGAATGGAAATGCAAGAAGCACCAAAGCGTGAAAGAAAGTCACCTTGAAGGGCTGATACTGCAGCATTATTTTGCCTGAGGTTTCCTAGCTACATTACACACGCACGTTCAAAAAATATATTGCATAAGCATAAACTATAAGAACAATCACCTAACAGAGCAGCTAAATGTTACCAGAAGGTGCATCCCAGCAAGGTTAGGGTCTAGGCAAATTACGCCTTATTGATAATTTGCTTTTTCTCCAATTAAGTCGACAAATGAACTCCTGGAGATGGCTCGGATAAATCTGGATAAAAACTGGTTGCTTTCAGCAAAGGGCATCTGTATCTCGTTTGCTACAGCGTACAGACTATCTTCTGAACCAAGAAGCAAAGGTAGAAGGTTATCACTTTTGATTAATAGCTTTAAACCTCATGATGATGTTATCCCAGAATGTTAATTTGTCCTCCTGTTACGGGTATAAATGTTAACCCTGCACTTCGCTGGTGCCTGGTAGGTCAGCCCATTCTGAGAGTAACGTTAGGTTATTCGTTCAAAATAAATTTTTCTCAAGAAAATTCATTATAGAGCTCCCCATCTCAGATCAAATTTGTATTTCCTTTAAAAGACTAACTCTGACAAACTAAGTTCCACACACTCCCTTTAGACTTCTGCAGCTGCAAAATGCCTTTACATCCTCACGAGTAGCACGTTTTAGAAACTTACTCAGTCTCCAGGGAACTAATACCAAGTATTTAAAAGGATCCATTCCTTGCCAGCAGCAGGGAAGAAGAGGAGGTTGAAATCTTAATATTGGTCTTTTTATTGAGACAGTAACCCATACCTAACGATGAGAAAAGGTTGAAAGACCCCAACATCTACTGGAAAAACCCTACTCTTCCTAAGGATTAACCATGGTATGAGATGCCTTAATACAAATTGAATGGCTTGAAGAGGGGTTAGTATTTGTTATGAGGCATATTGACAACATTAAAAATACTGATAAATATAAACATATCAAATAATAAAAATTGGAAACGTTTAAAAAGATGTTATCCTTAATCATGTCAATGTTTAGTAAGAAACATATTATGGTAATGTGATATTATTTAATTGCTTTGTAAATAAGGTACGTATAGAATGATATGCAAAATTGTGCCAAAAATCTTTAACTGTTTGGTAAAAAATCACTCTTAAGAGAAACCAGAAGCAGCTCTTCAGAAAAGTTTCCAAACACTAAACATAATTTACTTTATTCAATATAATTCTAATAATTTTGGGACTTAATCTAAAAATCATAGCCTTTTTTTCTGGTTTAAAGATATAATGATTGTAAACCCCTCCCAAACAGACAGAATTCAAGACAGATGTAGAGGTAGATAACTGTTGGTTTGTTGTTTGGTTTTTTTTTTTTCAGAAGTGAATAAAACATTAGAGAAAGTATTTACACATATTTAGCCAAGATCTGAGGGCAGTATTAGTGCTTTTCAGCACTATATAGATCCCTATGCATTAAACGATAACGTCAGTTAATCTTTTTTTTTTTCCAGATAGACGTAAACACCATACACGTGTCATAAGATCACTATATGATCTATTTTAGAATTTGAAAGTATAGGAACAGCCAGGTTTAATTAGTGGTAGAAAGAAGATAATAGTCTATTGCCTCAGCCGTTTATCACCAGCCCACTTCTACATTCATTCCAGAGCAACGTGGACTTCCCAGGTAAAGTCTGCATAGGCTAAAAAAATGATATTTTTTTTCTTTTTAAATATCAGAATTCACAAACTTGAGGGCAGAAAAGTTAGCTTTTCAACATAGCCCCGTACCTAAACAAGTGGACTTTTTGTTCTCTCCTTCCTTCACAGATACGCTCATCTGCCTGAGACAATTTATGTGAAAAGTATTCAAGAATATTGTGCAAAAAATGCCGCGAAAACAAAAGTGAGAGCGTGTTGGACTACAGCTTTCTTCAGCATTGAACATCAACCCAAATGAGAAATCATACGCTGCTAGCAATTTAGTCAGTGGTATTAGCAGAATAAAGGAACAGAATTTGAAAGATTATTGTTGAATGAGATAAAATGTGAAATTTAAAAGCCCTTTAAATAATGAGTTTCTTGCTGTTAAAATTTGCTACAGCTAGATAGCAAAACAATCACTCTGTGACAGATTGTGGGGAAAATGGCAACTTTATTTAAAGGGTAGACAAATTTAATACAGTTACTTCTTTCTTTATTTTTCTCCTTTGTATTGCCGCGCTTTCCGAGTGAGCGGCTGTCAGGGACTTCTGTGGACGATAACAATGCGGCAACAAGGGACTACAAAACACGGTGTTTCTATAAGTGAACTACCAATGGACATGCACAATGGTTCTGCTTCTTTTATAAAATTCCTGTTAAGAGTTGGTCAGGAAATAACGTTTTTTCCCTTTGAAAAGAAATAAAAATCACCAATGATTCTGCTGCTCCTGTCAGCCACTGTTGAGCGTGCACCGGCCTCTTTCCTTTCTTTCTAACCATGCAGCAGGAGCGAGGGATTTGTATTTTCTCAGAAATATGACTCGCTATTTTACAAAAATCCTTGTCTAATTGACAAAAAAAAAATGTTAGGTAAAGACAGTTTGATGGGTTTAACGTTATTTAATGGTTACTAATAACAGGCTCTATCTCTTGGAAGTGAATTCCTTAGTTGGCCAAATATCTCGCAACACTAATCTGTGTAGATTTTCTTTCCTGCTGAAACCACAGGGATTTCGAGCATGTTTGACACACAACACAAAAGGTTTGCAGTATTTTTGAAGTGGTCCAGCTGAATTAGAGCGGCAATTAGTTTCTTTTTTCTGTGATTGCTTTTTGTAATTCAAATGGAAGGCTCAGATGAGGAAGAGTTGATGTTCCTCTCCTGTAGGCGTTCTTCCCAAAACCAGCATGAGGGTATGTTCCAGATATTTCTCCTCGGTACAATTTAAAAAAATACTTTTATGGAAGAGATGAAGGAGTTCTAGAAGGGGAAAGAAAAACGATCCTAGCTATACAAAATAGTGCAGGGTAGACGGAACTTCTCGCTGCAGCGAGGAGCCAAGACGGACTGTGAAGCGATATTTGGTTGAGCAGCCTGAGAGGGTTCTACCAGGTCCAGGAACCTGAGCGCGGTTCCTTTCCCTTATGATTACGAAGTAGAGGGCTTAGGTGTCCACAAACAGCCATCTATTATAGAAAGGGGATCTATTCTGCTATAAAATGATGCTTAAAAAAAATTATTTTAGTGTCTGCCGTTCTGTATTTACTTCCTAGAAATACAGTTATGGTAAAACTAGAGATACTACAGCTTAGCCCTGTTGATCACCCAAAAGAGTGCGAGACCTTGCACGTGCACGGTGTAGGGATGGTAGAAAAGAAAAATGGATAATCAGCAACAAAGAATTATACAAATATGAACATTTCTGTACATCAGGAGACCAACACCAAGACAAAAAGAACGGGCCCATTAGAAATTCATAAGCAATACTTGAAGGGTCCGAGGGGCTTTCAGGAGTTGCCCATTTGTGTCCAGAATGATTTTAAGAACTTTGAAAACGTACGAATTCTGGAAAACAGGGACTGCATTTTGGTAACCTGGTAGCTGGAACTGCTTTGGAAGAACTGGTTGAAACCAGATTTAGTAGATGTAGTAAAGGTCACCGTACTTTTGTTATTTTATGCAGGTATTTTACTTCTGGCTGCATGACAAGAGAAGTTGATTTCAGGAGCGTTTAATTAAATACTAAGGTGACAAGTTGTTGTATATTGAAAAAAGTGTACTGTTCATTACTATTTTAAAACAACCTCTAAATATATTGGTTTAGAATACTCTCTAGTGCTGCCTTTGCATATTTTAATTGCTAAAAATGATCACAGTTCACATGTAGTAAAATTTGATATTCTGGTTTTATTCACAGAAACTTAAAATTGTCAGTTCATTTTGATCAACTGTAGGACAGCGTTCCTAGAAGTCCCCCTAATAAATGCAATTAATTTCATTATGCTTTACTGTGGTTGGCTAAATGAGATAGTTGTGGCAGGCTGTTGTTTGGGGTAGGGAGTTGGGGTTGAGGGTTTGCATTTTTTTTTTTTGTTTGTTTGCTTCTTCTGAAAGTGAATAAATGATACACTTAAATATGAAACAGAAGACAAACAGAAAACACTTAATCATGCTCATGGGAGTGAACCAGGACGTTAGAGATTATAAAATTATATTGTGAAGAAAAATGTCTAAGTAATAATTTAGATAAAGACTGAAAAAAAAGATTTGAAGAGATTTTGTAATACAGCTGCAATCTTTATATCCCCCGGCATTTAGCAGCCAGTGTCTCCAAGGGGAAAATTTTATTAATTTTTTGTTTAAAATCTCCCACAGCCACTTCAGTGGGATAACATCCAACCTCCCAAAACCTAGCGCACCACACTGAAGAATTTTTCAGACGCTGGTATCTACAAGACACATGGGACCTACAACCTGCTGCTCAGGCTTTTATGGTCAACAGGATGCAGCTGTAAAACAAACCACCCCTTCACTGAATGGCTTTAATCAAATTCTGTTAAACCCCTAGCATCATAAAAGAACATGAAATATAAATATCACTTCAAAATTAAAAAAAAAAACCAAACAACAAAAAAGCCAAAGAACTAGATAGTTAACTTGCATTATACTTTGACATCATCTCTTACCATCCTTGAAATATATTGAATTAAAAGAAAGCCTGCACTTTTACAGCTCATTTGCTTGTGTTCTTTGAGACTACTTGTAAATAATTTTAGTTAGACCTTTAAAAAACATTGAGATAAAGCAGTTTCTCACTAACAATATTTTAAGTAAATGAGGTTTCCAATTGGTGCGTCTCACTCTGTATTTTGAATGACTGACACCTTTCACACTTTTTCTTTGTTTTGTTTTTAACTCTGCATCTATAAATGGCCTCTGTTGGTGGTTCTGAAAGCTCCTATAATTGCTTATGGGCTCAACCTTTCTTCTTTTCCACCTTTCACTAATGTTACTTAGACCACCTAGGACTAAACCCTTTTCCTCTGTATAGCTTTACACTGGGTTCCAGGGTATCCTACAGAAACTTTAATGAGACAATTCAAGTAAATTGGATGTACAGAATGAGTCTAAATTTCTCCTTGGCACACTGTAAGAATTGACTTAGCTTAGAAATACTTATGCTTTACAAACACTGCAAATAAGTTGATACACTTATAAAAGAACTGTTTGTAAATAAATGATTAAAAAAAGACCATTTTTGGCTCAGAAACTTTATGGTATAATGCTAAGAGATCATTATGAGGATATATAACAATATAAAGATCAGTACTAACCCTGGAGAACATGTCACAATACCTTTAGAACCTCATTTGGAGAGGTAGTTTACTTTGTTTTCCTCTTCCTCCAAAGGAAGATTATGCAGTCGTTCCCAAATTATTTTCTGGAGAAGCTTCTTTTTGTCTAAAAATCCAATCCCATCAAGCAACTAGATACTCTAAACGCTTTGGTCTGCTGTCAGTTAGGAGGTGTAGCTCTTGGGTTAGAAAAAGGAGCAGGAAATCCTGGGACTAGCGTGGGACTTTTGGGACTTAGGGACATCCATTTCAGATGGAGGAACTCAGAGCAATCTCAATTAATTGGCCCAGAAACAGGCTAGAGAGTGATATTGGAAGTAGTAATTGAAGAGAAATTAAGAAAACAACCTTTGCAAGTCATGCCTGCCAATTTCTCATCATCAGCCACCTCTAATATTGAATAATAATTATAGGTGGAATTAAATCTTTAATTGTTCATTTCTTATCTTTAATTGCACTCTGAATTGTCAGGTACCAAAATTAAACTACATTTTTAAAAAAAGTTTCATTTGGAGTTTTGAAAAGTGTATTAGACAATTCAAAAGGATTTTGATAAATATCAGAACACTGACTGAATTAGTCAAGAATTCTTGTATTAAAAGGAAGACACCAAACAAGGTTTAATGGCTGCAAGTTGAAGTGAGATAAAAAGCAGACTAATAGCAAAGTATACTCTATAGTGAGAACTTCTAATCTTTCTCATTACCTGTCTTGAATTGCTCTGAGGTCTCTTTAAATCTGTATCCAGTAACTTTCCAAAAGATGTTCTCCCACAGAACTCTGAACCTTACAGACGCATCATTTGCTGTAATTTATTTGCCTTTATCTAAATGCTATTGATAGTACAGGAGTGGTAGCTTTCTGTGGTTATTTCAGACCATGATTTTGTCTTTTTTTTATTTTTTCCCCTACATAAGCTCACTTTTTTAATAATCTTTTTAACCGCATACTATGACCAGTTTTAGATTCTCCAGTATAAGACAGACATACTGGAGGAAGTCCAACCGAAAGCTATGGAGATGGTCACAGGCAAAACAGAAGAAGATGAGAAAAACAAGTTTGTTCAGACTTAAAACAAAGCTCAGGGGAAAACCTATTGATGTTCACAACTACACAGAGAAGATTAAGTCAAGCGCTTCTCAGTGCAGCAGAAGCACGAGAGACAACGAACACAAGTTAGAACATGGGAAATTTTAACTCAATAAAAGAAAAAAGCTTATTCACAGTGAGGTCGGTTAGTCTTGAACAGGGGCTAAAGAAGATTGTGCAACATCCATCCTTGGAGACACTTGAAAACCCACCTGCGCAAAGCCCTGAGCAATTGGCCCCACTGTGAGGACGAGGTTAGATCACGCGTCATCCATAGGTCCCTTCCAAACTATAGGATTTTATGACTCTATGCGTCTAACTGGCCTCACTGAAAATGTTGCTATACAACTACCTGGGCTTGAAAATAATGCTATCCAATGGGAGAGCTCTGGTTGTTAGCCTGAACATACATATATGAATATATATATGTCTGAATATAAAGCCTGAATACGGAGTGCTGGGTCCAGTTCTGGGCTCCCCGGGTCAAGAAGGACAGGGAACTGCTGGAGAGGGGACAGCAAAGGGCTACCAAGATGATGAGGGGACTGGAACACCTCTCTTATGGAGAAAGGCTGACGGAATTGGGTTTCTTTAGTCTGGAAAAAAGACGGCTGAGGGGGGACCTTATCAACACTTATAAATACTTGAAGGGTGGGTGTCAGGAGGATGGGACCAGGCTCTTTTCAGTGGTGCCCAGTGACAGGACAAGAGGGAACGGGCACAAACTTGAGCACAGGAAGTTCCACCTAAACCTGAGGAGGAACTTCTTTCCCTTGAGGGTGGCAGAGCCCTGGCCCAGGCTGCCCAGGGAGGTGGTGGAGTCTCCGTCTCTGGAGACATCCCAAACCCGCCTGGAGGCGTTCCTGTGCCCCCTGCTCTGGGTGACCCTGCTCTGGCAGGGGGTGGGACTGGGGGATCTACTGAGGGCCTTTCCAACCCTACCATTCTGTGATTAGATTTTCAAGAAAGCAGAAGCACGACCTTCAGGCTATGTTAAAGACTTAAATATGAATCAGCTCAATGAAAGCTTTTCTGTCTGTTATGTTTTACTTGTACGATCTACTTCTTCAAAGGCTGAGATGCCTTCTTTAAACTTCTTGAAACCCGAGTAAATGCAGAGCTGATGAGGCTGGTAAAGGATGAAAAAGAAATCCACTTTTTTGTTCCTTTCTGAGAAAAGGTTTATTTTTAAATCTTCCAAGTAAACAGAAGACTAACTCCCAATGAAATCATTGGTAACCCAAAGCCTTTTCAACATATATTTTTCAAGTAGTAAATTATTTTATTTATAAAAATAACAAAAAATATTAATAAATCTTCTCTATAGTTTATGTAGTAAAGATTAGGAATCTTATATTTGCAATATGAAATAATCTGACTTTAGAAGCTGATGCAAATTAAATTTAAAGCTTTTTATAGCTTCGTTTACTATTCATACATCAAGGCAAGAGTTCAGCAAGCAATCAACATTCGAAATATAAAGCAAAAGTACTGGAAGTAAATCATTTAAAGACTACTTAAGACAGCGAAAGCACCTTCGGAAGAAATCGGGAGTACCTTTGAAAAATCTCAAAAATTACATCTTAAAAGCTAGAAAATTACCATATGATAAGGTCAAGAGTGGTAAAGTAGATAACACGTGTTTCATGAGAAGCGTGGTTAATGTGCAGCTGGGTTTTTAACAATTCTTTAAAGCTAAAGTATAAGATATGGGGTAAGAATTCTTCTGACATCAGGGTGTTCAGTTCCCTTCAAAATATGACATAGTAATTGATATAAGAGTTGATTTGAGGGCTCATACACACTGCTTAAACTATTTACTAGAGTGAATCCCTGCCTAAAAAGCTTGCATAGAAGAATTTTATGATTCATTTTTGGCTGAAGAACTATAAATTGCTGAGCTGCTTTAGAAGTCTGCTTTATTCTATTTTAATCATACAAGCCTAATCTTTCTTCATCTTCCTCATCTTCATATCTCTTCAAATAATGTTTTGATTTCTCTCTAGACATTTATCTCAGCTGGTTCATAGCACACCCAACTGGCCATGAAAATGAAACTGAAAAGTATTTGAAAAAGAGAGTATTTCTGCATTATTTGCGTCTCTAATGGTTTGCAACATTCACGTATACACAAATAACACCGAGCATTTCTTATCAAAATAAGTGACATGAAGCTTCAGGCTGTGGCCATCTACTTTTATCCAACAGCAGTTTGGCCACTTGCTGACACTTGATCCAAGTCTGCAGGAAATCTACATCAGAAGGATGTAAAAGAAGGAAATAATTTTAAATATTATTTTAAATCTGTAATTTTTAACTTATATCCCCCCCCAGATAAGCAGAACATAGTGCTCCTGTTACTGGGGCAAAATGAATTGCATAGAAGAATGGCTGCTGAGGGCAAAGGAGATAAAATCGGGTGGAAGAAAGGGAACATGTTACTACGAGTGCGAAACTCGGGTGGAAACAGAGTAAACGGCTTAGGAATAGTACAGCCTGCCTGGAAAGTACATCTAAGTGGCCTCTTCATCAGCTCTTGTCCTCATTTCTGGAAAGCGTTGGCAATTTGAAGCCTGTTGGCTGTCACCCTCCAGGAGCCTGCGTGAGACTAGCAACGCTGAAATACTGAAGCATCCAGGACCATTTCCTGGGCCAGTGCAGACCCATCCAAACGACACCACACAAAAATCACCTCTTAATTCTCAGTATAGACCACCTGTTGCCTTCTAGACTGACATTATTTGAAAAAACAGGAGCTAAAAGTAGGTAAATCCATGCACTCTCAAGCTGGCACTGGCCCGTGAGCCACAACCTGCACACGGAACAGCCCTTAATGCAATGCACTTAAAGCAAACAAAGCATGTAACAGCCACAGAGAAATGTAATGAATCTCAGTATAAAGAGAGAAATTTACTTTTTTTCAGGTGTATTTACGCCAATCATAAGTTAACCACATTTTATATTACCTAGGACAATAAATCTTATCGTTCCATTTCTCATTTTATCTGGGGAAAAAACCCAAACCCTTAGACCTCAGGCACCACTCAACTTTCACCTCTATGTTCAAATTCCCCAATGCAAGAAGATCATCCTCTTGCCGATGAACAAAACACCCACATGCAATACTATTGACCATATAAAAACGTGGAGTAGGAAAAAGAGGAAACATTTTACCTCTTTTTCCTCTTATTTGATTAATTGCCATTAACCACATACACAGTTTGAAGAGAGTGGGACCACAGCTGGGGGGAGTTTCTGCTTAAGGTTTACAAATGGCACGGCAGTAAAAAGGCATCCTAGAAAGCCGATATTCCTATTAATTCACCCAATGCATTGAATGAGATGGAAGGGAAAACACTACCCGATTGAGTAGTATTTATCAAGAGCACGTGCTGTTTTGCCAACAGCAACCCAAATTCCGCTGCTTCTACTTAGTTACTTCTTGAGCGTCTGTTAGCCAAAAATAAAAAATAAAGACAAGATTTAGAAGAAATTAAGCTCCTCCTTCTTTCCTACATGGGACTGGCACACTTCAGGACACCACTCAGAAGCAGCATGTAAGGCAGGAGCGTCACTCATTGGCAAAAGGACTTTAAAAGCATCGCTCACTTGAAGTGCTGCCCATACCCAGAGGAGCAGCAGTGACAGAGCACTGCTGAAAATTAATCCCTAGGTGGCACCATCCCTCTGTCATTTTTACTGTGCAAGTGCTTCTTTCGTCTAGGAAGGACAAGCGTTGGTGGTTTTACGCTACAGTTTCTTAATGGATCTGTGGCAAACATCACGGGAGTGAGTTCACCGTCCCTATTGCTTTATGCAGCCCTCGACCCCACAGACCCCTCTCATCCTTCGCCCGGATTGCCAGCATGTCCTTGATTGCCACATTTGTCACAAAACCGGTGCACGCGCGACGACAATTTGCCTTTCACAAAAACACTCACAGTACCACTGAACTTCAGTGTCATTGAACTACAGTTTTCACTATTTGCTAACGTGTCGAAAACAAATGCGTTTTTAGAACCCAACTTAAAGATGCTCCGAAAGCAAAAGCTCCTACAGCCCAGAAAGCAAAACAGATAATTTCTGTTATTTCTGATATTATATTATACGCATTATTTTTGTATTTCACTTTGTGAATGTGAGCGTTTCACCTACTAGACTGCATTTCAGCACCACCTGCTGACACAGACAGAAACAGCAACAGAGCAAGTTCATCCCCAAAAATTCATGGCTTCCCTTTCTGCTTGCCGTATGTTTTGTTTTCTTGAAACATTGTGGAACAACCTTCCTCCCCCCCATCCCCAGCCAACGTTTAAAGAGTTTAATTTACAAGAGAAGCAGATGAACTGGGCTGGTATTATGTCTACCCCAGTAGTTCTCTACTTCAGAAATGATGTCTCGTTGGAATCACTTGCCTTCTGGCCACAGACCCGTGTGGGAGACCTCAAGGACAGACACAAGCTCCGACGATGAAAATTAAAGTAGAAGTGTTAAGGGCAGGTGTAAAAAATAGAAGATAACTATTTGAATCAGGGTTAAGATTAGGAATAACAAATTCAGCTACAGCTTATGCTGATGTTGAAGCACTTGGCAATTCTAAACAGCATCGGATAAAATACACACTTCTATAGTTTGCCAACTAACAGCGTAAGTATCAAAATCCCCACTAGAAACTAAAGGCCAGCGCTGGCCGTTACATTAGAGCATCGCCTGTAAAATAGGATAATTTCTTATCAGATTCTAACCTTGCAGGGTCTACCTTGCACTAACATTTGTCAGTAACAAGAAAGGAGAAGGGTGTGTAAAAGGCATAAAATCCAAAGCACATTAGCATATGGCACCTAAACACGAAGCTGTGAATCAACAGAATGCTTTGGATGTTGTATTAATTCTCACATCTCAGCCAGATAATCACCCAATCACCAACCTGAATTTTTCGTGCCCTGTCTCCCCCCCCCCTCATTTAATATTTGAAAACAGTGGAAATTTAGAAAAAACATGTAATTCAAAGCTTTTTAAATTCTACTGTAAGCATCATGTATATTAGTATCTCTTATTTTAGTGTGCCACTGTATAAACCTTACACATGAGGGGTGTTTGTTTCTAGTTTTTGGTGGTGTTTTTTTGGGGTTTTTTTTGTTTGTTTTTTTTTTTTTAATAGCGCAGAATTTTTCAGCCTTTCCTGCAGCTATTCATTCTTGCCCTCCAGACGCTTTGTTACTCAGGAAAGTTTCAAACTAAAAGGGGCTTTTAGAAAACTCAGTCTACGTGGCATATACAAACCCTGTAATTTTGAAGCTACAAAAAAGCACTAAGCGTTAAGTTATATCTACAATGAATGTATAATGCTTGCCTGATATTCTTACGCCTCGGGGTTCATCAAGCCAGAAGCTGTTTTATAATATTTAAGAAAAACATTAAGGAAAAACATTTCTAAGACTAATTACCAGCAGTAATAGTACATGGCTTAATATCTGCAACCAATTTGCATCATTCAGCTAGCTTTTTCTTTATTAGAATGAATCATCACGTCTTGTGTTTAAATGGAATAAATGCAGAACTCAAAATCACAGAATTTTTCAGCTGCTATTGCTCACAAAATATACACTCTTGCTCTGTTAATATTCTAAAAAATAAACACTTTTTCAACAAATTAATATTTCAACAGTAATTCATGTATTTCTAAAAGGTGCAAGGTCTCTCCCCCTCCCTCTCATAAGGTAATTTTCAGGTTGTATTAAAAAGAAGAGATGTCATTTCTTAAGGTTATGAAAGTGCCCATAGAAAGCAGCGACATAGACGGAATTGCTCTCTGAATAAATATTTACAACGCTTTGAGGAAGAATTCCCAACAGGAAAAGCAATTGCAAAGCCAGATAGAGTCATAAATGGAAGGAGTGTGTTGTGTGTTGTACTTTTGGTGTGTTTCTGCTCCATCAACCCAACTGGAACAACCCAACTGATGTTCCATCTTCAGTGGTTGCAGAGCAGATCTGTAGGCATTTACTGCATAAAGAAAAGGAGCCTGATCTTAAGTGCTTATTACTATGCCTTAAGGAACATGAAGGTCTAGACATTGCTCTTTTAATTTAAGAATTAATTTCAAGAAATGGAGGATTAGCAAGTAACTATAAGTGTGCATCCCAAGTCAATTAAGACAGGTTTGATTATTTTTGAATCTGAAACTCTCTGAAAATATATTGCATGTTCAGACACAAAACCCAGCATTCTGCGAGGAACAGTAGGCACATTCTTTTTTCTACAAATTGATCAGAGCTAATAAGTTATATTTATCTGAGCAATTTTCAGATTAATTTATCATTTTCTGAGGACGTGGTGATAACTGTTTGCCAGATCAACGACTTCAATACATTTGCAGAGTTGAAATTAATTGGGTTTTATTACTAGGCTTTATTTACTATCTGTCAACTTGTCGCATGCCATATTGAGTTTACAAGCTGCCATTTTAATTTAGATTCCTTTTATGCATGGAAATTGACCTGGTGTATACTTTGACTTACATTAGTATTAATCTTGCCATGTCACAACCATGTAAAAGGAGAAACATGATCGCAGCAAATAATATATAACCATATATTTTCTGTGGGTTTTAAAGCATTTTTAAGATGCAGAACTATGCGGGCAACACTAAAAAAGCATGGCCTCTTCATAATCTAGCTTCTGAGATTAAGCTTCATCTAATTATATTAGACATCAAGTCTCAGCACATTCTCTTGTAAACACTGTTTGATACAGAAAACTGATCAAGTTAAAAAATAACACTTTCACCCATCACAAACAGTATACTAGACTAAAGACGAAAAAGAAGAGTACTGCGCGCAGCTTTGGAGTCCTCAGCACAAGAAGGACAATGAAGAACCTGTTGGAGCACATCTAGAGGAGACCACAAAGAGGCTCTGAGGGCTGGAGCCCCTCTGCTGTGGGGACAGGCTGAGAGAGTTGAGTGTCTTCAAGCCTGGAAAAGAAAAGACTCCGGGGAGACCTTAGAGTGGCCTTTCAGCATCTGAAGGGGGCCCTACAGTAAAGATGGGGAGGGACAACTTACAAGGGTACGGAGTGATAGGACAAGCGATAATGGCTACAAACTGGAGGAAGGTAGATATAGATGAGATACCAGGAAGAAATTCTTTGGTGTGAAGGCAGTGAGCCCCTGGCCCAGGTTGCCCAGAGAAGCTGTGGCTGCCCCATCCCTGGAGGGGTTCAAGGCCAGGTTGGACGGGGCTTGGAGCAGCCTGGGCTGGTGGGAGGTGTCCCTGCCCAGGGCAGGGGGAAGAACTGGATGGTCTTTAAGTTTCCTTCCTATCCAAACCTTTCTGTGATTCTATGAAGTCAAGGACAAAAAAAGTTCAGACAAATGCCTCAACAAGTCAGAGATAGATAAATAGATATACAGACACTCCCCACCAGCACCCTGTTCTTTACAGAGCTGGATAGTCAGCTGGATGATTCTAGGACATATTGGACCTATTGCCTGAGCGCAGCAATTCACTTTCCCCCAGCTGTATTTTCCCCCAACTGTATTTCATAAAGCTTTCCTGCTCCTACAGTAACTCACATCGGCCCAACGGCCTGGAGAGACTGGATACAATGCTTGTCAGTGGGTTTGCATATTGAAATGACACCCTACTTCTCAATACTAGACAGTAACATCAGGTGGGAACTGCATTTCTCAACACCTGAAGGTTTCCAACTGCCCTATAGACACTGTATTGCAGAATGACCGAGGGGTTGGGCGAGGATTTTCACTTAGGCAAAGCTGCATGATCTGATACTATTAATGCCCTGTTTCCCGAGCTCTTCTGCTCTGTATTCTCTTCCCATATCACCTCTGAAATCATACCCTTGTTCGTAATTAGTGTAGGCAGAGGGCCATGCTGACACAGCTATTTGTTTTAGGTTCTGGGAGACGGTTGATATCTTAACAAACACTTCTCCTGCTGCTTCTACCCCTTACCCACACACCCACAGTCTGCAAAATACTGATTTAATGCTAACTTGTTTCATATAAATTCTGCTCACACAGGATATTCTACACCATACTATTATATAAATCAGAAGATAGCTTTTGTTTGATTGCTGCTGGAGTTCAAACTGAAGGGGTGTTGTAAGAAAAGAAAGATTTCTTTTCCTTCTGAAATTCCCACCATGCAAAAGATCTAAGAAAAAGAGAGAATGCTTCCCTGTAGTAAGTTAAAAAATGTAACTCCAAAGTTATTATGAAAGGAGGAAGGGCTGTTTTCTTTTCATATATTATCCCTAGGAAATAAGAGATCATGCAGGTTTAAATAAATTCTACCAGAGCTCCTCCTAGGGCAACTAAGACATCAGTATAAATTATGGTTCCTAATTTGATGCCACACAGTATTAATGAAGCTTTTTAGCCCAGATGCTAACATGCTAGTTTCGGTCCAGAGACCTGGGAGCTCTGCAGGTCCCAGGACACTCTCTGGGCTTCCCTGGGCCGTGGCGGACACACGCTGTCCTTTGTGAACAATGTTGTGGCATCAAATCCACCCCACCAAGCGCAGCACTTGGTTTCATTCTATTAAAACAAACAACTGACAACGTAAGAAAGGACCTAGAGACTGATGGTGGAAAATAATGAAGTCACATAGGACAAGGGGCAATAGTTTTGAACTGAAAGAAGGGAGATTTAGATTTGATACAGGGAAGAAATTCTTTGCTGTGAGGGGGGTGAGCCCCTGGCCCAGGTTGCCCAGAGAAGCTGTGCCTGCCCCATCCCTGGAGGGGTTCAAGGCCAGGTTGGACGGGGCTTGGAGCAGCCTGGGCTGGTGGGAGGTGTCCCTGCCCAGGGCAGGGGGTGGAACTAGATGGTCTTTAAGGTCCCTTTCAAACTAAACCATTCTATGATATATAAAGTTTTCTGCACTAAAATTGATGAAATTTTGTTCTGGATTTCACACCATTTTGCAAGATGATTTATGACTCATAACATATACACTGTCACCACATCTGTAGACTCTCTCCTTTCAGCAACTAGCACATACAAGGGAGTGTCAGGACAGGTTTAGATTGGATATCAGGAAACATTTTTCCACTGAAAGGGTTATTAAACATTGGAACAGGCTGCCCAGGGAGGTGGTGGATTCCCCATCCCTGGAGGCATTTAAGAAAAGGGTAGATG
>VXBO01009011.1:262177-386525 GCA_013400135.1 Rhinoptilus africanus
CTTGATGCACCCCAGGATGCCATTGGCCTTCTTGGCCACCAGGGCCCATCGCTGGCTCATGCCCATCCTGTTGTCCACCAGGACTCCCAGGTCTCTTTCCTCAGAGCTGCTCTCCAGCAGGTCAGCTCCCAACCTGTCCTGGTGCAGGGGGTTATTCCTCCCCAGGTGCAGCACCCTACACTTGCCCTTATTGAATTTCATGAGGTTCCTCTCCGCCCAGCTCTCCAGCCTGTCCAGGTCTCTCTGGATGGCGGCACAGCCTTCCGGGGTGTCAGCCACCCCTCCCAGCTTTGTGTCGTCAGCAAACTTGCTGAGGGTGCACTCTATCCCCTCATCCAGGTCATTGATGAATATATTGAAGAGCACTGGGCCCAGTACTGACCCCTGGGGAACACCGCTCATCACTGACCTCACCGATTCTATGATGATTCTATGACAGTTCATACGAACCTTTGAAACCCCCATAACACTTCTCCGTTTCATCTCTATCTCTGCATAACCAAAAACTTATTTGCGCCACCACAGCAGCATATTCCATGGCAATAATACGGTAATCCACATAGCAATACACAATATAGCAATCAAAGTAAGTGCAAATAATTAGAACCACCTCCATCGTGTGGAAAATAATCTACTTCATACCACTGAGCATTTGGAGTTCATTCTCATTCAAATATGCTCTTCTTGGAGACTAATCTCTTAATCAGGCAAATCACCACCGCTGTGAAATATAGCTAGTGGAAAAAGAAGCTAACAAAATCTTTTATGCATTTTTGCTGATATTCTACTCGAGTGATTTAAAATAGCAGCCAAAACATATGATCATTAAAGAAGAGATCTGTTACAATATAACACGGATTTACCTCTATCCTTAAACAATATTTCAAAAACGTAGTAAAGCAAACAAACAAATCTTTAGTTTTTTCAAGTTAAAGTTTAGAGAGAAAGGTATTGACTTGCTGCGATAGAAGAAAAAAAACAGGCCGTACAAACCCACGGCTGGGCTGAAGGAACTGCCTCTGCCATTTGCTAGGCATTTATTAAGATTTCCAGAAAAAATCCTACTACTTTGGGGTATCCATCCTCACGATAGAAGTTTTCCCTACGTAGTTTTTCACTACATAAGAAACTAAAACGTGGACTTGAATGCAGAGTCTATCACTATCTGTATTACACATTTATTAAAATCCTTCTGCACCACTTCTCTTTCTCCCCGTACAGATAACTACAGAAGCAAACCCAACGTTTCAGCGTATCCCCGTAAGACAATTAATTTATTGTGGAATAACACCGTGCTGGTTTGATGTAACAGGATGTTTTGCTTGCTGAATTCAGCAACAACGTGTGCTTCATTTTATTTTCTCCCACCGTAACCACGTTACTCCCGCGAACTCTGGGTAGCACGAGACGCTTTCTGCTGGCTACAGAGAACTGAAAAACTTCTTGTTGGCCTGAGCCAAATAAAAATGAGAATTGAGTGAGATCAATGTGGCCTAATTGACCAATTAAATAAATCAGTTTTTCTTCTGTTCCCTCATTATAACTGAAACTGTTCAATTTATGCTAAAATCCAGTAAAATTTATTTTTAAAAACATTTTTAGAAGTACCTATTTCATGTCTTAATATTTACCAGAAAAGGTTGGCAAAGAAAGAATATTACAGGAGTGAAGAAAGGCAGGAAAGGAAAAAAAAAAAGGAAAACCACTAAAGACAGCATACAGTTCATACAGTTAAACCTGTGCATTTTATTATGCAATGGTTATTACTGTTAAAACTACTGTTTAAATTCAATCCATATTTTTCAAGTGTGCAGCGAACATCAGGCTAATTTTATATGCTGATCCTCATTAGATATTTAAAATTTGTCTCTCTCATTACTAGCAATATTTTATACTTTTATCCTACTGGAATAATCTTGGGCAGAATACTGAATTTTATCTATGAATATTGTTATGATACCCATCAAACTTCAAAATCCTTCTCCATTAAACGGAGCCCCTAAGGACTTTGATATGTTCTAAACGTAGCATTTAGAAGCTACTCTTCCATGTAAATGTCAAGAAATTGGATAAAAATTAAGAAAATTATTCTGCTTTTCAGTACATACATGCCTGAGGGAACGGACTGGATAGGGAATTTAAGATTTTTTCAGTTTAATATAGATGATTTCTTGTAAATAACATATGCTTGAGTATTTTGCCCTGTCAGTTCCTTTCAGGATGCCACAAGGTACAAGGCATCTATGTATTAAATTTCTGTAGACTATAGCTTCCTGAGTTAATTTTTAAAAAGTTCTCCTTGTTTAAGTCCATAGGGGAAATCTTTTCCAGATTATATTTAAACAGCCAAACCTAGTCACATTCAGTGAAATAGGAAAGTTTCACTAATGCTGAGGGTCATTAAAACTGAAGACGACCATGCCATAATTCAGTAAGGCAAGTCGAGACTTCAGTTTTAAACTAAAATTAAATATTACTTAAGTCCTTTTACAGTAGTACTACACAACATTTACCCAAAAGCAAACCACAAGCTCCGCTTTTTATATTGGAGACCCTTATTCCTCAAGGAGTTGTACAAGAGTCACTGAAGGTTTGTGTCGAATTAGGGAATTCTTTGCCCCATTCAGCTGTAACACCAACCGCTCAGCAAGGAGCCAAGGAACAAAGAACAGCCACGTGAGAGGATCAGTCGGGTAAAAATCTGATAAACTATTCCTTGCTTAACTTCTATAAAAAGGAAAAACTTATAAAAGTGATGATCAGTATACAAATCCAACTGATTATTACCAAACTTCTTTTGGTGTCAATTTGGTGTCAAGTTGTCACTATTTGGACAAACACAATCTATTGGTTGTTATGCATAGAACTGATATATCTAGACACCGTATGTACTACCAAAGTGATGTGTACAAAATATAGACTTAAAATTTTTAGAATACTTGCTGATAAATAGAGGAATAATACCTTTGACCAGCTTTCCAAGAACAGGAGATACAGAAAAACCGTTGGGTTCTTTGGGCTTTGGTGGTGTCTTGGTTTGCTTGTTTGTGGTGGGGTTTTTTTGTTGGTTGTTTTAGGGGTTTTTTTGTTTAATATGCTTTTAAAAATATGGGGCATCTCTAAAATTTTCATAGGGTTTTTGTGTTTTTTTTTTTTTAACCATTTTAAAGATGCAAGGAGTTGCAAAGAGTAGCTGCTAAGGAATGCAATGGAATGAGCCAATCTAGAACGTGTAGATGGCCTTGTGCAGTCATCGCCCTTTCAAGTACTATTAGAAGTGTGAATCTGATTCTATATACAACAGTGTTCAAGTATTTTATATGTAGGTGATGCGTGTCCAAAGTTTAATGAAAACATGCTCTTGCTCAATTATTGATTCATCAAAGTGAGTAATTCGCCAAAATGACTTTTGAAAATACTTTAATAAGTGTGACTTAGTACATGATTGTTCTTGGAGACGTTAAGGCTCTGCTTAGTTTTTGAGAATTCAAGTATGCTCACTAAGTTGCACGACCTCTCACTTCAGGACATTCTCTGAACAAAGTGTTTACTAAAACCTCATGAAGTGAAGGTCATCAGCTGTTAGATTTCAATGAAATACATAAAGACTGCATGCACAAATCTGACCTCAGCTATCTGCCTAATTCAATATTCTCTCAAATTCTCAAAGTACGTAGATCAAAGAAAGTGGCCGTTACATTTTTCTGATCATATTGGGAGCAGATGCTGGGGCAGAAGTCAACTGCACCATCTCCTTACTTCGGATAAACAAATTTCAAACAATTCCATTTACTTCTATGCGTGACAGCAATTTCCAGGACAGTGATGGTTTTGAGCTTTCTGATTTATTTTTTGGTTGCAATCCAATTAGAAACATTAACTGCTTCTTAATGTTCAGTAAGTCAGCTCTTGCTTTTCTGCTACATTTTAGTGTCTCAAAAAATCTGATGAGAGACTTTACCCAGCACACTTCACTACATTTCAGAGATTAAGCTTCTGTTTAAAATACTTCATGCTGCTGGCATGAAGCGCATTTTCTACACTAATGTTTCATAAATGGCTATTAACTTTTTCTCGGGTTTTGTGCAACTGGTTTTAGATATCATGCGGCATAGACTGATTTCTCCCTCCTTTTTGCTCTGAAATTAATAGAATCGCGCTATCCTTAAAAATGGATTATGAAATAAGATTTTCTCTATTTCAGGAATCATCTCTGCTCAAATAATTGACTTGTAATGACACAAGCTCAAATGGAAAGGCTCAGCTGTTCAGCACAATGTATCTATTTAGGTGATTTATTAGTCCTATTAAAGCTTATTTTATTTAGGTTTATTTTGTCCACTTATTTAGGAGGACAGAAAAATATCACACTTGGAATTGGGTATTCTCTTTTTTTCTGTTAGCATGTATAAATCAGTAAAATATAATTAAATTGTAGAAGCTTTTCCAAATTTTCTATCATTCCCAGGTGCTATTAAAAAAATATTAGAAACTTACTAGATTAAAAATTTTCCAATTTGCAGTTCCAGACTCTAATATTTTTTGGCTTATTGCATTTGCACAGAAGCAATTTGTATTTGCAATTTCATATTGTCTCTAGTTTAACCTCCTTGAAACGTGCTTAGTCAGTGACCGTAGAAAATTAGTTTTCAACTAAGTTGCACCCAGCTGTAATGGCGTGTGTATAAGCTGGCCCCCTGGGGCTGGTTATAAACTCCGAGAAATCAGTGTCTTTTCTATCACCAACCTAGCTCACTTAGTCACGTGCAGATGAGCACTCAACAGTTGAGTTCAACCACTACAACCATAGATTGAGAATAAATAGAATTTAAATATGCATGTACCTCCTTATGCGAATGTCTCTGTAGAAGGACACAATAGTCTTTTCTATGATACAATTTTCTCTTTTAAATGTGTATTCTTACTGTTTCATAAAACACAAGTTCAAAGGAGCACTAAGAAACATGGAAGTTCAAGTACTCATACGCTGGGAAGTACCAGGTATAATGAGAAATTAGGTCCCATAATTTACCGCACCCCCACCAACAGTATTGCTCTTGAGAAACAAGAGGGAAACTACTGAGACCGAGTTCCTTGCTGATTATTTTGCTGACACTAGACTACAGTCTTGTCATTCAATTGTTCCCGTGTGCTAAATGTTGGATAGAGAATCGTGACTTGAAAACGACCCGCTTCCCATGTTTTCCCCACGCTTGTTGCAGCGTGGTTTGACAACCTATTCTAACCTTTGCAATGGATCCTTCACCTGAATTAGCCACCAGAACAGCCCATTCCAGGTTCCCCTATTTCCAACTCCGTTTCCTCTTAAGCCTTTTATAAAGCAATTCAAGTTCTTGATTTTGACAAGAGCCAAAAAAAGCTAATGACATCTTGAGATACAAAGAGTGTCTCAGATAATAACCTCTGCTTCTTGAACATGCCCAGCATAAAACCATTGTACCAAACCTTAAACAGGCAGAGAGTGGACTTTTTTTGAGGGAAAACCAGATGTTTGAGATTAGCCCATATTCTGTCTGACCACGTGCCGTGATAGAACGGAAAAAGCGCATGCACAAGCTACTCAGCAGTAGGATTTACAAGTAGTTTTAGTTACAATGGTCCCATCGCTGCCCCAGCAGCACGCCCAAAGAACATGTTCAAACTACAATTTTCCTTCCCAAGGCTTATAGCAACAAGCCGGCAAGACACACAACCTGGCACAAATCCCAGCACTGTGCTAACTTTTAAGCACCTACTAAATCACAGTGACCACAGCCAGTCACAAAGAAAGTGTCATCACATTTTTTAACGTGCAAAATCAGCAGTTTTGCTCAGCTATGTTCTCAGAAATGACTAAGCTATTCCTCTCGGTTACCACAAACAAATAAGATAAAAATCACCCTTTGCCTGACATCAGGCAGAGCAAGTTTTCAGTCCAACCACTTATACTTCAATAAACTTTTAGGTCTAGGATGTTACCCAAGAAGAGTTAAAGTCTTACCCATGGATGCAATTACTTAAACATTAATTGAAAGAAATGTTCAATGTTAAATATTTTACCAGACATCAAGTATCTTGACTATATTGAAGTCCAAAAAGGTACACAAGCTTTTATGAACCTTGTAATTTAAAGTGACACTCCTTGATATTTGGCAGCAATTTTTTTTTTTAAAGGTTAACATATGTAAGTTCTATCCCATTTTATCAAGTGATATGTCAGAGGATTTATCTATATGAACTCTTTTCTTTTAATTTGAAAGTTGAACAAAAAAGCTGAAAATAAAGTTGTATCGAAAGATAGTCTTACTCCAGGTAAGGAAAAAAATTCATGCTGTGCATTGTGTGTTTTTTTTTTTTTTTAAAGTAGCTTTTTAATCATGGCAGAGTGATTCTGAATAGGATTCTAGTACAGGATAAAGTCAATGTGACTACAGAATGTAATGACCAAAGAGGTCAAATTTTTTACACACAAAACTAAGTCTTATTCAGCATTAATAAAAATCATAAGTGAACTAAAAGAATAGCTTAAAACAATGGTTAATTCCACAGTTATTTAAGAAATGAGAGCTTATGAGGAAATTTCCGCATCTTTTTAAATTAAAAACTTAAGGTACTCCCTTTTTTAAAAAAAAATCCCATTGTATAATTTATGTATATATTTTTTTAATTCTGTTGATGAGACTCTAGCTACTATGACAAAAAGCAATTTTGTATATACTTAAGGAAGGATTATCAAACGACGTCTTAAAAAAAAATACAACCCTGAAAGTGTATTTGACTGATCATGAAAACAGATCTTAGAAAGCAAAATAAGGTATTTCCCTCTATGTGAGCTACTGCCGTGCAGACTGAAACAAGTTGTAAGTTTCAAATAGATAAGGAAAAAAATAAATTTCCCTATTAAAACTTGTTAAATTCAGGCTGGTTGTTTATACGATACATTTATATATTCCTGAAAAATTACTCTGCTAACACACATTCCTTGAATCCAGCGAGCTTCACATAGAGGAATGGAATTATGTTCTGCGCTTTCCCTGCTGGGGGCAATATGACTCCACTTGTCTTCAACGAATGACCAAATATTACACAGAAGTGGAAAAAACTCGAAGCATTTTAAAATACAAGACCGAGTCCCTGGAGCAGAATGGGGGCGTTGGCACCAAAAAATGTCTTAATGAAGCTTATCAGGGACTGTAAATGTAAAGAGTCACCTAAAGTGGGTGGAGAGGGCTGGGTAGATGCTTTCATGGCTTTAGTTTTGTTACTTGTGTCACAGAACACAAGGAATAAAAAAAAAAAACAACAAAGAAAATCACACTCATCAGTTATAGAGTCAAGGGTTGTGCATGTCAGCTATGATTTACATACAACAATATGACAGTATCGCAAAATAACAATTTATGTCCCCCAAAGCTTTTCTTCATGAACTTCTTGTGAAATTATATTGGTAAAAATAAAAATATTAAAGCGAGATAGGAGGAGATAAATAAGAACTAGTATGAACAGGCACGTCAGATCAAAAACAGGAATTAGAAAGCTTTCAAGCCACATAAGTAACGGCCAGACTTATAATTAATTAGTATTTTTCGCCTCAATATTTTGTTGTCAAATCTAGCTTTACTTATTCAAATACATTCAAATAAGTGGTTTTTACTTAGTAAAGTCACAGTTTATAATGCCACCTAGTGAAAGATACAACTAAACAAGTTTCATTGGGTGCAATTTTGATATTGTTTTTAATGCAGCCCTGTGACTGTTATTTTCTTTTTATTATGAATTACATTTACAAGCATACATGTAACTCCCAGAGGATTCTGATACCATTTCATCTGCATCAAAAGCAGGCAAATATGGCTTTTACTATTTTTTCCTCCAGTCTGCAGGTGCTTATAAACTTTGCCAAAATGTAAACTTTCATCTTGTATTTTTGTATGCTAACATCAGCCTTCACACATTTCTGCACAAAATAAAGGACGCTCCAGCCTGTTTCCAGAAGTATTTAGTTGTAGAGAGGAGAGCAATGGCTTATTATTTAAATATAGCAATTAAACAATGCTTGAAAAGGACAGTGGGGTGTCTTTGCAAATTGACAGATTTGCTTGAACTCCACATAAAACTGAAAATAAAAAATCATTTTCCCTGGAAAACACTCAAGTTCCACATACAGAGGAGTAAGGGTTGATCATTTCTCCAAACTCTTTATCTGTACTAGGCTTTCTGCTACTCAGTCATAAACACTATGAAGAACTGTTCTTAATTATCCCACGCTCCAAATATTCGGTGAATTGAGAGGGAGGATTAAGACATGCAGGATAAGGAACCAAACTCATTTTTAAGTCTACTTACTTTTAACCTTTAATCTTTATCTTAATAAAAGGAGTACATTTAGAGTTCCTTTCACCAAACAGAATGGATTATCCTTAGTTTTATTGTCTCTGCAGGGCTGGTGGAATAGTGTGATATGTTTGCGGTGCAACGTTATATTTCATCTGTACAAGGGACACACAAACCCTGAAGGTGGCAGCATTCAAACCATAGCCTTAAAGAGAATAGCAACCATATCCTTAGAGATAGTTTACCGCAATACTATGGGTAAGTTGAGTCATTGCTCATTAGTCAGCTAGTTCTTTGGGGGAAAATGAAGAGAACTCCAGTACTCTGCCTATATAAAGCATCAGCAAGCAAACAGTTTCTCTCCTTTCCAAATGCAGACTTCAAGTTGCATTTGACTCTTGGGATGGGTTGATTTTGATTAACTCTGGATAACTTGTATCGTATCCACTCCATGAACTTTTGAATAATTTTTTGGTAAAACTAAGTGATACCACTGAACAATCTTAAGTTTATTATACTCTATTTGATGATGAAAGCAAGAATGTGGCTTTACTGACAACAGCCCAATGGTACTGGAAGAGTAGCGCCCCAATCACCTCCCTCTCATCTTCTCTTCAGGCCACACAAGTTTGCCTTGCGACAGCTCCACTGGAACTTTCCTTGAACTGATTTCAGATCTCTGAAAGTTAGTAAATATATAACAAATGCGCAGTTTGATATTGCCAAAAGGAGGTCTTCTCCCTCTTCCCTCCTCCTTCCGCTAGTCCTTTTCTTTGCCATACCTAACCTTGTTCCATTCCTTGTGCCTTTTCTAGCATTAACCAGGTCTCTTATAAAAGCCGATTACACTCCGTGGAATAGCTCCAAAAACGCCCTAAAACTACAAGTACTTGCATGCAGTACTAGCGAGTTACTGTGCCAATTTTCTGAAGGTAGCCCAAAAGGGAAGTGGTACAGCCTCAAATAAAGATGGTGGAGGAAAGGAAGGGAGAGGAATTCTTCTCCCTTTTTTGCTGGGGTAGTTGCTAAAATACACATTTTGGAAAGCATTTTTCAACTCAACAGAGAAAGAGAAAACCTCTCAAACAGTTACTTCAGCTCAGATGTGAGATGACAGTTTAAGGACCAAAGATAGTGTACAGACAACTTGGGCATCCTCTCTCCTCCTCCCACAGACCAACATTTCTGGTTAACGTTGCTGCTTAAGGCTCTGAAGTGAACAGAAGCATCCTTAACATCTCAGGGTACCCTATTAGACGTCCCAATGGCTTTCTATGAGAAAACCTGCATATTTGGGGTTCATTCCCTTCCACTTCCTGACAGAGAGACAGCAACATAAAACCAAGTGCATCCATGAAGATTTATAGAAATGAGGTAACTGTCAGTTGAGACCTTGAAGATTTCAGTCTTCAGAATACTATGACAAGTTATAAACATTAAATAATAAGGTCCACTGGAGAGTTAAATTAACTTCTAACATAACTCATTCATTTCTATGCAACCAGACCCTTGCTGTCTCCTCCCCTACCTCCTGAAAAAAATGCCCAGACCCTTTAAAGCTTACTGTTAAAACAACATTAAAACTCATTGCATGTTTCCATTTCAATGAAATAAATATTATGTGTAGTTTTGTCTTTTTTTTTTGGTCTGTTTGACAAAAGAGTGCAGGGATTTCTGTATAAAAGAAAAAGATTAGCTGGTCCAGTGCCTACTTGAAAACTGAAAGGAAGGAGTTTATTCAAAGACCCCTTGGAAGACAAGAAGAATCCTTGTGGTTGTCTTGCATATTACACACCTTTATATGAAAGAAAGCTTCAAAGTGACCAAATTGCTCTAAGGAAGAAAAATGGCTAGACTTAATTAAATAGGTTGCAAAAAAAAAAAAAATCTGTAGAGGTAGATAATAGTATATAAAATTTCAAAACAGAAAGACGAGTTGGGCCCCAGGCCACACCACGGTAAAAAGAATGATGTAAAGTGTCTCCACTGCTGAAAGACAGAGGTCTCGTTCTGTTCCCTTTGTCACCTATCCCTGCTGCCATCCTTGCAATTCAGTCTGTTCCTGGTATTCAGGTAATTAAAAATCTTTAAATCTTCTTTTTCCTGAGACTAACACACAGAGAGAAAAAAAAAGTGTCTTTTTTTTTTTCATCATTTTCCAGATCACTATGGAGGTATCCCCATGGTCTGGATAACAGCAGCTGATGTAGCAGACACACAGACACGAGTGTAGAGAGTGTGGGAAAGGAACATCCAGAACTGCCTACGAGTGCATTTGCCCCCAAATTATAATGCTGGAGAAGACTGCAACCCTTGGTCAGACGAAACATTAATCAGGAGACTACAAAGAGGTTTTAAGGTTTTAAAGAGTTATCTCCGAAAGTGTAAAGGAGTAATAAATATTAGTAATAGTACAGATAAAGAAGAAAATAAGTGAGTAGAGGCCAAATGCTGGTTTGAATCCATCAAAGCCAGAAATCACCGATGTTGCCATCTCCACCTAGGTGCACCTTCCCCACCAGGCACTGGGACAGCCTCTGGCAGCTGGAGTGACAACACACCGTGCAGCAGGGATGGACACACAAAAAGCACTCACATCTCCAACATGAGGCACGTGTAAATAAGGGAAACCTTAATCCCAGAAGAGGAGGTGCGTTTGTGACACACATCCTGCGAGGGAAGGAGCTGCGTGCCACTCGGGGGGTCGGTAGTCGCACCTTAGCAGGATTATAAACTGCTACAGTCCCAATTTGATGGAAACCATGTGAATTTACAAGTTTTGGGGTTTTTCGGGAGGTGTTAGTGGTGGGAGGACATTGGGTTTGGTTTTGCTTGGTTTTTTTTCCCCCGTGCAACACCCCACCTGACAATTTACCTGCAATCCATTCCCTTGCACAAGGACTTCTTCCCGAATTTCACATTAAGCAGCCAATGAAACAGCAACCAAACGCACAGAACGGATTTGTGCCGCCTGATGCAACTACTAATGAATTCCATATCAAGATCTATGTTCCTGGCCAACAACATCTGCTTCCCCACCAATCCTGCTCTACACCCAGCCTAAAGGTAAGCCACAAAGGAACATATGATAAAGGAAATGAGTAATTGTTCTGCTCCCCAGCTTTCTACCAGTGGTTACTGACAGCAGTACAGTAAGATACTGCAAAACACATGAAAGACTTATTTAAAACCAGATTCATCAAGAAAAATGAAGTGTCTCCATAACTACAAGAACTTTAAGAGATAATATTCAGAAACACTAATTTTAATGAAGAAGATAATCTTCCTAGGAGATCTTTGTAACAGAAAGAGAAAACGCCTCCTCTCTCTATACCTGGCATGACACCAGATGAATGCATTCATAGCTGGTGCTGCAGAAACCGTGCCCACGCTACAGGTATTTCAGCTGTCATGGAATCGTTTTAGTTGGAAGGGACCTTTAAGATCATCAAGTCCAACCGTTAACCTAAAACTGACAAAACCACTAAACCACACCCCTCAGCACTGCATTGACACATCTTTTAAATATCTCCAGGGATGGTGGCTCCACCGCTTCCCTGGGCAGCCTCTTCCAATGCTTGATAACCCTTTCCGTGATGAATTTTTTCCTCATATCCAGTCTAAACCTCCACTGGTACAACTTAGGCCATTCCCTCTTGTCCTATTACATGTTCCTTGGGAGAAGAGCCCGACCCCCCCTGGCTGCCCCCTCCTTTCAGGGAGCTGCAGAGAGTGAGAAGGTCTCCCCTCAGCCCCCTTTTCTCCAGGCTGGACACCCCCAGCGCCCTCAGCCGCTCCTCACATGACTGTGCATGACTGCCCAGCAGAGGCTGGAGCACATTCCCTCTGCCCTGGAAGGCCCCATCTGGCTGGGTTTTAGTTCCAAGATTGCTCCAGGATATGAACCAAGATGTCCTAAGTGAAAAGATCCACAAGCAGATGCCTCACACCTGGATGGGAATGTTGATCTAGACATGGACGTAGCCTTAGAGACTCATATTTAGAAGTCTCATTTTATGTCTCCATAAATAGTAATTATCAGATCCTCCTAATGATTAAAAAGTTATTTGTATTTCCTTAAGACACACAGGAGCATAGCTGATCAAGGTAAATGATGCTATGATATGCAGAAACCAAGAAAAATTCCATTAGGAACATTTGCGTTACATAAAAAAAATGCTATTGTATCAAAATATAGAAAACTCTCTCATAACAAAAGAGAAAATAAAATAGAATCAAGAACAAAGAACCCCACCCCAAACCAAACAAAACCCAAAAAGCAAAATTTGCCCAGAAAGCGAAACTAAGGACACAAATCAAACATATGAAAAAAAATTCTCTTGCAATATTCAGATCAACTGCTTTGTGGAGAAGGTGTGAAAAGGAAACATAAACCATCCAGCTTAGTAATATAATTGTTAGAACTGTTATATTCTGAGTTTTTACCAACTAATTTGCATAACATTCAGGTTTTTGTACTTTGCTATATCACGACTTACCACTATGATCTTGAAACGAGAACCTCTATCCTACTTAAAAGGAATTTCTACACAAATCTTCTATTCCCTCTGCTAAAACAGAACTTACCCTCATAGATACAGTTACAAAGTATAGTCAAATTACTTTGAATGCTGCATTTCAGTTATGAAATATCTGAAGTGAATTCAGGTATAAGTGTAAAAATAATGATGAATTAGTGAAATCTTTCCTACAGTATATCTCCTTATCCATTAGCAACCACGGAAACTCTGTCATTGCTATTTAAAAATCTTTCAGATACCTAAATACAGGGTTATTTCATGGTTTGTGCTAATAAAGCTTCAAGTCAAAAGAAAAATTTGTTTTTCTTTGTATAAATATTACCATTAAAATCTACCAAAATGTGATGTAAACTCATTCTTGCTATCACCGAGTTATTTTGCTTGAATCACTGAAAATCCCTTAGCCACATCTTACTAAGTATAAATTTCTAGCAACTTTTAAGCATGATGTATTAGCAGCACCGTATCCCTATAACAAACTAGTGTGGCGTATTCCAGAAGTGCTGTTATCCATATTTATCATGCAAGTTACCCGTTCTGTCCTTTGCTCCAAGAAGTCAGGAGTTGAGAAACAGAACCAAACTAAAAAAAAAAAAAAAAAAAACAAGGCCAACTCNAAAAAAAAAAAAAAAAAAATCAGTGCAAACTAAAAATAAACGTGTGATCTGAAAAAAGGAGTGCCTTTCAGGTTGATTTGTGTAATTTCTCAAACAGTTAGAAGCTTTGCATAGCTAGGATTTTGAAAAAAAATTAGGTATCATTAGTAGCAAGGTATACATCTAGAAAGGACCAGTCCTTAGGAACGCAGTGCTTTGAAAGTTACTCAATTTACTCACCTAACCCAGTATGTATGCAGGTTTTACGACTCCAAACATTATTTTGCTCTTTTTCCTCCAAAATGCCGGAATTGGTCTATAGACCTTTACACAACAAACTGGATTTCACACAAGAAATTCTGGTGAGACTCTGAAATAGCCCCAACATGGGATACCTATTAGAGCAGGCTACAGATTCCAGTCTATTAAAGGTTTTCATGGTCCTTCCTCTAAAGTGAAATCTAGTCTCTAAAACACACATATGATATAACTTGGTGATTCCAATAGCATAAGATAACATAATTTAATGGCATTCTTAATCTAATAAAGAGGAACTAGCTCTATCTGAGTTGGAAAACATGAGCCTTCTTTTGTACTACTTTAGAGCTGGGATTTTTGACCGGTGGAAGGCAAGGCTTTTGCAATCATCTTAAGTGAATTCCTCCACTGCAGTTTTGAATGTTTTGCCCATTTTTACTAAATTCTAAATATGTCTGATATTGAATTTCCCACACCACCAGCTGAACAGGCAGTGTCTATTGAGGAACCGCTTGAGAGTTACCTCTGGCACTCTGATTGCTAGTTAGCCTATGCGGGGTCCCAAAGCATCTCCAGAATACGTTTTCCCTCATCCATCTGGTTTTGACGGGGTAAGGGAATTAGCTAAACACACTGCCAAGAGTTTAGGAAGTGCAGGGGTAGGACCTGGAAGGTACAGTGAAAAAGAGAAGTCTAAGGAGCTCAAAAGATGGGCAAAGGAGCTGGGCTGAAGGTATAATTGGTCCCTGAAGTCACTGGAGAACCAAAGCACATTAAAAATATTCCTAGTTCCGTATATTCCTAGTCCTGCTTTCAAGAAGTCCTGACCCAAACTTGACTGAAATGACTATTTTTCCCCTCCAAGTTCTCTAGAGAAGAGCAGACCCAGGACTGAAGGAGGCCAATCACACCAACTCTTATACCCCAGTGCTTGCAGCGTCTCTGCTGAGGGACACTCCTGCACCGCCCGTGGTCTACTGGACACAAAGACAATGCTTTAGTTACCTTCCTAAGAATTTTTGCTCTAAAAACTTATATAAAGAATAACCGAGCAGCTTCCTCCTAGATAATTTCTACTTATAAATATTATTGAATGATTCCGGAATAGCATGCAATAGATAACTACTGCATATTTTTTGTGTTACGAAAAATAATGTTAAAGCATTTCATCATTATGAGAATTCATCAGTTTAAAGCATTGTTAATAAGTGATTAAGCTATCTTTGGTATTCAAAACCTTAAATAATAAACACTGGGCAGTGTTTTGGAGGGCATGTTACCTCTACTACATTATCCCTCTAGGAATTACCCCAAACTTTCTAGAGTGGGCAGTTGAGAGGACCGCCTACTCCTTCCCATCCCCATAGTGTAGGAATCTTGCTCTGAAAAAAAAAAATGATAGAATTATTGGTATTTGCTGATGAAAAAAAAAAAAAAAAGAAAAAAACTGAAAAGCTTCATAACAAAAAAATATTCTTACAGTTTAATTTCAGTTCCTGGTTTTAAAATCATTACATGCAAACACTGATTTTGTTCTGCAAGTGAAAAAAAAAAACCCTCTCAAATGCACTCTTTTTCAAATTTAAATTTAAGAAAACCCCCCCGTTTTCTTCAAATTATCTTAAGCAAGGAAGGAATGACTCAATATAACTGCTCAGAAACCAAAGTGATAGATAAACTTCAGTAAAATATTGTATTTCCTACACATCATATAAATGTATGTCCAGTTCTGCAGCACGGAAAAGCTTTCTAATTTTGAAGAAGTCCCAGACTTCTCAGTTGCAGGAAGAACTGGTAGAGCACACAGGCCCCTCCTGAGCAGTCTCAGTACTGTACCCTGTAGGAAAGAGTCCTGGAACACAGCTCTTCACAGTCTTAGGCAACTAAGGGCCTATAGGATCTCAAGTTCCATCAGTGAAAACTCAGTTAGGAATATAAGTGCTGTATATGCTTAGGAGCTCCAGATTCTTGCTTCAGCTGTGTTTTCAGGATTTACTGAGTACCTGATGTAAACACAGCGACTAGAAACACATTTTCTGCTGGAATTATTGGATGAAGCACGTGTGCTGAAAGCAAGGACTGCAAACAGTCTCCTCCTGCATAAAGGAGTGCCGTCACAATCAGTTGACAAAAATCACACTCTTTCTAGCTCTATGAATATTTGTATCTTTTTTTCGTAAAACAGCCTGGCTTCTGAACGGCAGAGGCTTAGAATTTCCCTTACCAGCAAAAGGCAGAGCTAGTTGTTAAAGCACTCTTCTAGGGCGAGGATCTGAACTCTGCGGGACCTGGGAGAACATTTGTAGGGGTCAAATGTTGAGTAGGTTTTCAAAGTAGTAGGTACCGTGCAAAGCCTCGCTTCATTGAGAAGTGACAAGTCTGTCATTCAAACTTCTTCGGCTTCCTTTTCAAAGGGAAGATTGAGCTAGTTTTTCCGCAATATCTTGGCTTCCAAATAGTGTAAACCAATCTTCAGCACCACAGCTCATTGTTCTCTCAGCTGCCACAGCTATACCCGAGTTCCTTTTGTTATCCCGCTTACAATGCGCTCAGACTAAAAAAACAAACCGACCCACAAAGAAAACCAAAAACCCACCCACAACCCAAAACACTGCCTTTTGAATCAGATTAATCTTAATCTGGTTCAATCAGGTTAATCTTAAAACATAACTCTGCATACAGGTGTGGTTCTATGGCAATCGAAGCCAAGCTAATTGATTGCTGCTGAAGTTCTGTCCTCCTGTCCTGCCCTTTCTTCCTCCTTTGTATTAAGACTTGTTGGCTCCTAAGGACAGGCGATTTCAGCACAGTGATTACAAACAGAAGCAATAAAATAAAATAATTTAAAACCTGCTTAGCATGTTTTTTGGGGTTTTTTTGTTGTTTTTTCTTTAATGCCATCTCAGTGCCCTAAAGCAGCTAAAGCCAAGCACAGGGGTAGAAAAGCCTTTATAGGTGACCCACACAACTCCTCTTCCCTTCTGGAAAGAAGGCAGGTATCAGTCACGTAGGCTGCTGTGGAACAGCAGTTACAACGGAACTACAGATGCATTGCTAAAACAGCAGGATAGGCACATGAGGTCGAGCAAGAAGAGGATGAAATACCTGAGAGAAGGATCATTTAAACAAACTTCACAAAACCAAATAAAAATAGGTAGACCCGTATTCTATCGTCAAAGAGTGAAAACCAATGATGAAGGAGAGACTATTTAAAGTTCTTAGCTTCTGAAATAGTCATAAAATAATGGCAAAATAACTAGAAGTTGTCTCATACCTGCATTTAGAAGTGAAGCCCAACCCTGTAAAAGCGGTTGAAAGGTGACAGAGAATACAGGTCTTCAGTAGTACCACAGCAATCCATTTCTGTGGTAAATATTTTTGAGGACAAGTTCACCTGTTGTGCTTCGCTACTGGTGGACCTGAGCAAGCAAAAGGCCAGTAGGAGGAGTAAAAGATCAGAATGGGATTTGGGCTACCTAGGTTTGGTCAGATTGCGTACAAAGTTCAGTAGAAACATCTGCCAAGCACATGATGAAATGCCTAGTTTCCCAGAGGCCAAGCATGTACTCTTCTCTCTCAAGAATGCTGTCCATGGTTTATGAAGTCCATTTTTTCCCTCATTTGGAAGGTTCCTTTTAACCCAGATCTTTTCATGAAGCAATAGTGAATGGGAAGATAAAAGAATTTAAGTTCGCATTACCTAAAAAAAAGGGGTTTTTTAGTTTCTTATTGTTCAAACTACCTTCCACTTTTTGTTCTGCATTTTTAAGCTGATAGTCAATCACCTTCCAGCTTGAAGGAAAGTTTGACTCAATAAGAACGTGAATCTCTGAGATATTACTTCAGATGAAAAGTGACAACAAGTAAAAAATAAGTTGTAGAAGGTGCTGTACAAGTCCTGCTGTCTGTAAAGCAGGGATTAGATTAAAACAATCTTCAGAGTTTTCCTGCAAAATATTTTCCAGCTGAATGGAATGAATGTGCATCGTGAATCAAAGTTTATGAAGAATAAAAAGCTTTAGAAAGTGCTAAAACGACTTCTGCAAACAGACAAAGTGACTGCAAATGGGTAAGGGAGAAAAGCATTTAGAGAGGTAGGAAATTCAATGTTTAATTTTATTTTGTGGTTATAGACTTTAGGACAAGCTAAAACATTCAAATTCTTCGCTAAAAACAAGCTTTCTGCCTTTTATACGGGTTGCACTGACAGCTGGGGTAAAAAGAGTTGTTTTAATTAAAACTCTACTCTAGGGAAGGTCTTGTAGAACTAGCATCTGTAGCTGGCCTGACGGATCTCCAGTAAACAAACAGACGGGGTCTTTTAGTACAAGTGTCAGCGGCGTAGAGGATTACAAAAGGCAATTTTGCTGGCATTTCTGAATATTCCAAATATAAAGCAGTGCTATTTCTAACAAAGCTACATCTAAAATGCAACTGTTTAAGTAGAAACAAAGACAAGTGTAGAAAAAGCTGCCCTACCTATATATTTGTTAAAAATATACTGAATTGTACGGATATAGATTACTCATCAGTATCTCCTAACACCTTCTGTAAATCTGACTCATACCGACATCGGGTTTAACATACACAATAATAGAAAACCAAAGCTGAAGACATTTTCCTGAGGGTAAAGCAGTACCTTGGAAACACAAGCACTTGAGACAATGAGACAGATGCAATAGAGACATGCATATATATTTAAAAATACCATTAAATGGCACATCTGGAAGAAAAATTGGGAAATTGATAGGTTAAGGGAATCATGGATCCTACCATGGGTATCAGACATCTTCATGTACTAATTTCATAATAGGAGTTATGTCATAAAGAGTAAATAGTCTCTCTTCTACTCAGTCTTGAGCTACCGATATCCTTAGAATTTTGCTTTTCCAGTATGGTCCAGTTCATAATTCTCATATTTTGAAATTATTTGATGCTGGACTTCCAGACAGTGTTTACACCACTTTGCAACAACAAAGAAGATTTTTTTTTTAATAAACTATAACATAAAGTATCTTCCAGTAGAAAAAAATTACAAACCACTTCATAATTAAGGGCCTTGACAGTACGCGCTGAACAATATAGAGAAACCGAGCAGTACTACACAGAGTGTGCCTCCAGAGAGACCCAAGGATCTGCATACATAAAATCTGATTATAGGATCTGGGCTTGAATGTAAGAAAACATCACAATGAGGCATCTTCAGGCTCCAAGACAGAAACTATCTGGCAAAACACACAGACAGTAGAAGGCACAGCACCAGAAAGATATCCTAATAGTATGGAAATGTCATAGCACACCCAGTATTCAAACAAAAAGGCTTTTTTTTTTTTTCCTTTTTTTAAAAACACAAGCTGTCCAAATAGCACTAGTGGTAAAGGAGTAAGAGTAAGAAATAAAAGGTAGTTTGACAATGCTGCAACTCAAAAACTTACAACTTTTTTTTTCAACATCAACAACGAAACATCACAGCACGCAATACAAGAGAAGTACTTGATAAAAATATTACAACTTTTCCCTGTAGCATTTTACGCAGAATTTGGGAGCAATACAGCCTCTATTTGTCTAAAACTCATTAGAGATAAGGCACACTGTAAGCGATATCCTGCGCTTAAAATTCCACACAAAGATTTCATAGAAAGAGTAAGGATGTTCAGGTTCTGAATTTACAGAAAGTGTATATTTGGTCATATTAGACCTGGTTTGAAAGGGGTGTGATGTGGTTAGGCTGTAAAGTTGCTGGTAGACGATGTAGGCATGCTCGCAAGACCAGAAAGACCACTGTTATTGATGCTGTAAACCAGGACATAAATAGCTTCATTCGGTTGAATACCACTGGACTCCAAAGTTCACGATAATTCACATAGTTCACAATAAATACTGTTATAATCAGGAAACAAGAGTCATTGACACATGCTGCTTTGTCAAATATTTAATTTCTCCTAATCCTTTTTTTCTTTCATAAATGGAAACACAAGGCATTCACACACATATGTCTGCTTGCTGTAATATCACAATGAAGAAATGGACAAATTATCCTTTTTACTATTAATTTCAAAGATCGGTGTTGAGGATTTTTCCATGTATTTTTGTCTACCACCGCACTGATTTTGACTGAGAAATTGTTCCTTAAATAAATATAAATATTTGTGAGTGTAGTACCTTTGGTTTGGTGGAAGCCTTTTTCTTCTTCTGTTTAATAGCATATTTTCCTTGTGTCTAAGTAAGAATATTATCCACTTGGAAAAACATCCAAGATTACTTATTGAAGGGTACAGTTACCTCCTAATTTACCATAAATATGTTTCATAGTACCTGTCAAACTACGCTTTTCCTCACCCAGCTTTGGAAGTTTCATTTTAAACATACAGAATGGATATTGATATCTTTCCAGCTTTTAACCAATCGAAAATAGTTGCTCCTGTCACAAAAACATTATGAACTCTTTTCCTCTGCCAATACACTGCTATGCACAAAGCCTACCTAGGGATTTGGGTAAAAATTAGTAAAGCAGAATTATTTGATTGTATATTTCATTATTATAAATAAGGACAAAAGTAAATTTTGATGGAGTGAAAAAAGGAAATTCAGTGATTTTATGATTTGCATGCTTACCAATGCTAAAGCATGTAAAAGGTAATAGAAATAGTTTTTCAAACAAGGGAGAAAATATATATATATGTGTGTGCGTGTATATACATATGTATGCATGTGCATTTTGTGCTTGCATATCATTTTACAGTGTTTAAGTGCATTACTCCTATTTTCAGTCTAGGAAAATTCAAGGCAGGCGCACTGGGATAATGGAAGTGACTGCTAGAAGCCTGCAGTAATCAGTCTCTATAATTTCCACAGGCCATTCAGGAGGTGTCCTAACAGTTCAATTCCCCATTTGCTGCCCTTCTTACACCCCTGTCCCCTAAATCAGAATGAAGCAAGCCATGGAAAGAAAAAGATTAAACTGCAAATAAGCTATGGTTACACTACAGAGGGAAGGAAGGGGAGAGAAGAGATGGAAAAATTACATCAGAGACCAGATTTCATCCCAGAGCCTTTTCTGGCCAAAAAAAAAAAAAAAAAGAAATAAAAACCCAAAAAATTTAATTATTATAACNACTGTATTACAGCTCTAACGTCGGCTGCAACACGAGCAGAAATAAATTGAATGTAAAGAGAAAGGAAAGCACGCTACCCTTTAGATGGAGCACAATAAATCACAACCGAAGGGAAGAATTTCTTTAGCTCACTGATTGCCAAAGTATTATCAAAGTTAGGCTGTATTGATAAACAAATTAATCAGTTGCAACACAAAAGCTGCCTTCCCCCCCCAGTACTTCACTAGCAATACAGGGAACCCAGTATTTTTAGAGTATTAATTTCTAAACTCTATGAAGATGAATGAGCATGTTTTTATTCTGATGTTTGCCTACCAAACTATCTTTTTGGTGACTATGTACGTAAAATGGACACGTATGATGAACATAGAAAGAGCACAGGACAACAGGCAGTGAAATGCAAGACACTAATCATGCGTCACTCCCCAATTTAGAGATTGTTATATTATCCCTGGGCTTTTACACCACATACGTAGGTAAGCACTGTGGTGATAGCCTTTTGCAAAGATATATATTTGTCCTGCCTACACCTAGCCAGGAAACAACCATCAAAAAAATGTGTTCTTGAAGCTCTAATTCCACAACCTTTAATACTGGATCTGTGTACGGTGATACAGATTTGATTTGCATCAGACATGAGAACACAACCCCTCAAAGTAGATGGTGCAGTTTTTCCCCTCAAAGTAGATGGTGCAGACAATAGAGCCTCTCCGATAACTTTATGCTCTACTCTGGTTACATGACAGCTATAGTAGAATAGGAAACAGTCAACCTGGCATAAATCCTGACAATGATGTTAACTTGTCAAAATTCCCAGAAAACTGTTGAGTTAGCAGAATACGTTTGTACTGGATCAGCACTTAGCATTATGTAGCTGCAACATTCTTGATTAGATGGACATGGACCTGGTGGACTTTTTGCAAGGGCATGTAGTGATAGGACAAGGGGTAATGCCTTCAAATTGGAAGAGGGGAGATTTAGATTAGAGATTGGGAAGAAATTCTTTCCTGTGAGGGTGGTGAGACACTGACTTAGGTTGCCTCATCCCTGGAGGTGTCCATGGCCAGGCTGGACGGGGCTTGGAGCAACCTGGTCTGGTGGGAGGTGCCCCTGCCCAGGGCAGGGGGTAAGAATCTGATGTTTTTCAAGGTCCCTTGAAATCCAAACCATTCTACAATTCAATGATCCTAAGTAGAAGCCCTAAAGTCAGACCCAGTCTGCTGCAGAACCATGGCCTCCGAAGAGCTTCCCACTGGAGCAGAGGGCTGTGAGCTGCAGGTTGCTCCTCTTGAGCCAGTTGGCGCGGACACCCAGCACTTCCACCTCCTGTCCACGGAGGCCAAGCCACACATAAGAAAAGGCTCCAAGTAGGAGCAGTAACTTCTTGTAGCTCTTAATTTGTGTTAACACCAAGCGCGTTGCAGGTAATTTCACAGGTAAAGAGTGTATACAATTGCTTTGCTGCTTGGCTTCCCTGAGCTGCAGCGACGTACCTAATTTATCCGGAAAGTTTAGCTGTGCAGAAATTGAGACTCAGAAAAGAGTAAATGAACATTCATTACACCTCCCAAAATAACAGTTGCTCTTCACTACACAAACTACTCGTGTGGCATGCTTATCTAAAATGAAAACACCCTTTCCCTTTTAAATATTACAGGCCCTAAAACTCGCCCGGAAAATTCCTTCTTTAAATTTCATAGGCTCACATGTAAAGCTGTGAATATGTTTGTCTTGCATATACTAGAAAGAAATGCCTATTTTTTTTTTTATAACACTTCATTACACAAGCACAAAACGCTTCTCAAAGGGCAGGAGCACGGATCTCCTGGGCATTTTGATTATATTTCAGTACAATACGCAGACTTTAAATCAGTGACAAAGCATAGACAAAAGCAAGTCCAAGACTCAGCTGTCCCAAGACAGTAGTTCATCAGAAGCCTGTGTTCCCATTCTTAAAATAAAACACAATTCATCTGAGAACCATGGATTAAGGGAATAATGAGTAATATCACAACGAGAAACCAATTTTGATCTGTTCTAGCTGTGAAATTATTTTCTAATTTTTTGGGTGTTAACTTTTAAATTAATATAGAATTACATCACCACAAATAAAGTACTTTCATATTAAATTTAGAGTAAGCATATTTTACGTGCACGCACATGAATTGGGATCCCCGAGAAAGAGCAAGCATAAAGATTGAGCAGTTGCTTAATAAAATAAATTTCCCGGTGGCCGTTTTAAAGAACGTGATCCCAATTTGGAATCTGACTGGGTTTTTTTTTTCAAGCCCAGTTAATAGGCTCCCATTTAACTTGCCTCATTTCTATTACTTGGTACCAGCACTATGTTCTGTTGGCTTGAACAGTCCAAAAGTCACAATTACTTTGCGAGTAATTACTAACATTCCCTGTGACACTAACATCCCAGAATAACAGATTCCCCCTGAGCTGTAGTCATTACTTGCTCTGACTGGTGTTATCCACAAAGCCCTTCCTTGCCCCATCATGGTCTGGGAGCAGGTTGCATATAACAGACTAGGGAACGGGTCGTCATATTCCTAACAGCGATGCATCCCACTCCAGACAGAGGGTGAAACCTCCACGGGAAACCCTATCCTACCTTCCAGTTCAAAGGAAGTAAACAGCAGTGGTGTTTTATGAAGGCAAAAAACCACTGAGCAGCAGTGATTTGCCCAAAGCAGGACTAACAGAGCACAAGAACCTCAAACACTATTAGTTTCACAGCATAAGAAAAACTGGGCCAGTCAAAACTTGTCAGTGAGCAGATATTTCTGACCACATGTATTCTGAAATCACTCTTCTGTCCAATGGAAACCTCTCTTAGGAATGTGCACATCACCTATTGTGCTGGCCTCAAAGCTGCGGCTATTGTGATTCAATTAGGTGTCTGCATTCATACTGGCAAGTAGAAACCCAAGACTCTAAATACAAAATACTACCATGTCTTTAAAGGTGAAGGAATATTTATTTTCTTTGACTTGGGAAAGTGAAGAATTGGAGAGGAAAAAAAAAGTAGTCTTCGCACAACTATGTCTGAAATACTGCATAAGAAGCCAGAGTTAGTGTATCCTAGTGTATTTTGTTTGTTGTAATGAATTTAATAGTACACAAATGAAAACTGCTAAACATTTCAAACAAATAGGCTCTTCAGTGCTGGTCATTTACCTTGTCTTCCCTAAAGACCTGCTTTCGTACCAATTAATTTGCTTAAGGACAGGGAAGGCATGGCTTCTTGAAGGACTTTCCCCATCTCTTCCAAGAAGCACCTTACTAAGACAAAGCCCATCAGACACAACACACAGCGTGGTCACGGCCTTCAAGGTGGGGTGGGAAAAGTGGTTTGTTTGGGGGTTTTTCTTTGGTTTACAAAAATTTTTTACCATGCAAGATGAATAAACTCATAAATCCCCAAATCCTTCGGTCTCTAGAGCAGCAGCAGACATTTGGGAATTACACATCAAGCGGCTCAAAAAAAAAAAAATCAGAAACAGTAGTTACAAGGCTGCCAGTTTTAAGGCTAATATTGTATGTCTAGGTCAACTCCACTGCAGATTAAGCAATGCACATTGCATTAGTGGAAATAGTCTTGTTACCCACAGAGGTTGAGTCAGCCTTCAATTTAGAACGACCTAGGATATTTCCAGTAGCCCCATATTTCATAAAATTTAGTCTGCTTTCTTCCTTCATCCCTCCCATCCTGCAAAGGATGATAACATGGGACAAAAAGAAGTGGTTTACGCTGTTACGCCACAGAAGGTGACTCAATCTTTTATAGAATAGTAATAGAATTCAGGAGCATTTTTTATGAATTAGTATACAACACTAGTAACTCATATATTAAAATAATGATTTTTTTTCCATACTTTTAAAAAAGTCACCTCAGATTATTTGTAGACTCAGTCTTCACAGTGATAAAAATCCTTAAAACAAATATCCCAGAAGTTGCTCTGCAGAAAATCTGGAGCAGTATCTCTAAGATGTGAAGAGCTGCATCCAGCTGCATGAAGTAAGACTATTTCACTTATACATTTAGATAAATTATCAGCATTAACTACCTAATTTCTCATCAAAAAAGAAAGGTCAACAAGGTATTTTGTAAGTTTTACTTTGCATAACCATGCTACTGCAATACGCATAACCTTTAAGAATTATATCCATGTAGATTAATGGCTGAAAAAATGAATATGTGAAAAGTATGAATACTCTTGAATAGATGTTTCTTTAGAAATTCTACTGTACTGTTAAAAGAAAAGAGAAAGAGAATCAACACTCTTTCTGCACAGCTAATTTACAAAAAAAAAGTTTTTATTGTTCCTTTGATTTTGGAATGTAATGAGCGCTAACTTGAGCTCCTGATTTTGCTAATGCAGAATCTGTGCCTTTTTGTAACAATCTGCATGTGAGTCACTTAAATATTCATCTTCGTTTAATCTGAAAGTTCAAAAATTTACATTTTGTTAGTTCTCACTCTGAATACTTGGAATTTAGCAACACCTCCATGCTCCTACTTACGTACTCTATTCTTACTTTAACAAGCTTAACACAAAACACATTTAAGTCAAGTTTGGTGGAATCAGTTTTCAACTCCAATTAAGTTTTAAGAAAGCAATCTGAACGTCTGCACAATCTATATTGAGTGAATCGCATAAGGGGAGCTTATTTTAATGAAGAGAATTCTCAAGCTCACCTTGACTCGCAGAGCATCACAAATTTTAAAATATAATACGGTCCTGCAAGCTTTACATATATTTAAAAAAAAAAAAATCATTCTAGCTTGTGTAATAACTAATCTCCAGTATGTTGAGTGTGCTTTGGTTTCAGAAAACTCAACCGCTGAAAATCTTCCTTATTGGATATGAAATACTGAGTTTTTCATATTGCATATTTTTATCAGTGCAATCCGTATAACAGAAGAGACTCCCCTTCGGTAAATCCCAGAAGTTCTCAAGTAACAGAGAGCTGAGAGCCATCAGTGGAAGAAGCAGCCTCTGGGTGGAGTTGAGATATCCACCCTAAATCTTCGAGTTATCTACATTCTAAAGCCACCCCGAGACTGAAAAGGGGAGCTGGAGAAACCGAAGACTTCAGGGAATTCTGAATAGTGATAGTTGGAAGACCAGTGGTGGAGCTGCTACACAACAAAAGAGACTGAATAAAACTATATCCTTATTTCTCCTCCTTCTCAAACTGACCAGGCTGCCACACTGTCATACCCATCTCTATCCATTAGACAACTGTAGCCAGAGAACATAATAATTGATTTCTTGGAGGAGAAAGACTGCTTTAGTGCTCTAATTCTTTACATAGATCCATGTGAAATTGCTCTGATAAAATGTTTTTTCAGATGATAGGGATTTTTGCCAGTTGCTCTTGTATTCCTTACAGCCTTTAGAAAGGGGCTGTAGGATTCTAGAATTATCACTTTCCCCTCCATCTACCTATAGATGACAATCTCAGAGTTCTCTCCATGTCAAAAAGAACAGAGAATAAATGCAAGGAAAAATAAGATACTATATGAAATATTAAAAAAAAAAAAAGACAGTTTGTATGAATTAAGTCATGCAAGCTTAGAATCTTTTGAGACAATAAAAAAAAAGTTGAACTCTTGTGTTCAAGAGAAGCCAGTAAGAGAGCAGAAGTTTAATTTATCTATACTTCGGTATTTTTCCATAGGAAGGACCAGTTCCAGATTAGAACTATGAAGAGCAACATGACGCCCTGGGGATATTTTGCAAAATAATTCAGAACTAAGACAGCAAGTATTTATGAACATGTGTCTCATTGCTCCTTGAATCCTTTCTACTAGTATATAGTTACCTTAAGATTCCAAGAACACTTCAGCTGATAAAGAACAACTCTACCCACCAGGAACAGCACTACTCTGTAATATACCTCTTCATTTCCTCATCTGAATATAGTTTTGAATTTTCCTGGAAACCATTTCTTCTCATGCCTGTTTGAATATGCTTACATTGCAAGACTTGCTTCTACATTAGAGAGAACTGATTGTTGAAAATCCTTGACTATCTCAAACAAAGAATTGCAAAAGGATGCAAAAAGCACTTATTTAATCCTGTGCAATAAACGTGAACGTGGGAGTACCCGAGCATAGAAAGCAGAGGATTTAAAAAGTTTAAGTCTCGATAAAGAAAAGTAGTTTCCCGATTTTATAGGTAAAGACCTCAAGATATCAGTTTAGACATCAGATTCTATTAATCCAGAACAGATTTTTTTTAATAATTACTGTACAGAACACACCTAGAAGAGATCTATGTTATATTTGTACTAATCTTAACAATACTTGCCTTACAGTATTTTGAGTTTAGGAGAAAACAAGTTTATTCATCTCATTACAGGTGCAGGTACCAAATTTTGCAGTTTTTCTCCCACTGAGCAACGCCCAGACATTCTATTATAATTTCTTCATGTACTAGAACCCCCAGCAGTCTGGGCATTTGAAATGCTTTTAAAGACTTTTAATTCAAATTTCAGCCACTGCTTTCTTTCCAACTTCGCTTTAAAGAAAATCTACCAAATAACTTTTGTAGTTTCTTAGTTTTGAGTAAAACTAGAAGTCTATATACACCAAAGAAATAATAAGTTTGTCATTTGGGGGAATTACCCTTTGGGTACATATGTTCCGCAAAAATCTAACCAAACCAAACCTATTTAAATTCTCACATTTCCTTCATCCCAGATCTCATAATTAATCCACTACACTTTGCATAACTCTGAATCCAAATCTAGTGTTTTTGTAACTCTCAGCATGAGATCGGGAAGCAGGGAGATGTACTCAGGAATGTTTCTACATGGGTTCAAGTCACAGTTAAAGCAATTTAAGAATTGTTTCGCTGGTTGAGCCTCGGTGACCACATAAGCTGGTGCAATAACTAGTTCTGGACACCACCAGCTAACAGAACAAACAGGAAAACAAGGCCAATTCCCAGTTAAGAGATGATAACCGCTAAGAGGAGTGGCTCCCCTCCAGATTCTATCATCTTGAGATGCTTTTTATCTATCTGAATCCACTGCCTTGCCAGAACATAATGCCACCTTGTTTACCTTAAGAAAGGAGAAATGGATTGCTCTATACATCACTCGCAAGCCTAGACGTGTCCACTTAAATTGTTGAAAAAACATTCACAATAGTTCCTTGACAAACGGCCTACATTTGCTGTACTGTAAACGTCAGTCTCCTCATAAACAGGTTTTAGATTAGAGATATACAAGTGATAGACTGTCCCGTTCAGCACACCAATTGGCCAGTAAGATACATGAAACAAAGATAACTTCAGCAGATGCGTACTGGAACTTGTAATAGTCAAAATGAAATACCCACACATTACTTTTCGCTTTATCTGAGACTCATTTAATTCTCTGGTAAGCGGGGGTTGGTTGGTTGGTTTGTTGTTTGTTCCCCCTCCCTCCCCCCTAGAAAGCATTTAAATCTTTTAAACTGGATGATAAATCCCAAGTCAACATTTCATGCAGAATAAAAATCAGAGGACTGTCAAGATGAAGCATTTTCTCCATAACTATTTGCAAAAGAACAGCTGGGCAGCTTGCTCATGTCTTCCCTTCCCTCCAAACTGCACCAGCTCATAGCATCAAATCCGCCTGTGACGGGAACCTCCTATTTCACTCAGCTTCACATTTAGCTTCACTCTATATGCAAAGAACCTAGAGTATTTCTTTGGGGTTTAATTCCACCAGTGGAGCTTGTTTAAGCTGGGTCACTGATATTGGATGCCACCCTCAGACAGCAATGAAATCCTTTGTAAAGGCACCTTTCCAGCTTACTTTCATTTTTTGAGAAGCACTGAAACAGTTAATGTGGCCTCAGTTATCAGCTTTTTACATTAATCCTCCACAGAATTCCATATACTCGGGGTGGAAGTTCTGCCTTTAGCAACAGCTTTGTCTCTTGGGACCCTTTTCCCCTCTGCCTGACAATTTGCTTTCCCTTCTGGGACGCCGAAGCAGCTTTCAATGCAAAACAACAAGAGTTGGCAAGAACAGAAACACTTTGGGAATTTGTTAGTAGTTTTCCCACTCAGATAATATTTTTTCAGTTATTTGGTACACACGGATCATCTTCGCCTCAAAAAGAGGTCAATTGGCTTATTAGTCAAAATATAAAATACTGAAAGCTCATGAATATAAAGCAGCTGTACCATAAAAAACATATTTGGGTGTTGTATTGCTGATACCTTATTGCCACGCAGACTGTGAAATACGGGTAGGAAGCAGGCCGACATAAATCCATTTACGTGAAGAGAAAATAACAAATTGCGAAACTTTGTTTATTTAAGCCATTCTACAAGGTTTATTTTTCAAAACCCCAAACCAGAGGTCACATCAATTTTCATTTAGACAATTATCTTAAGACAAATTTACGCAGCGTAATTCAGACAACGAGTCCAATCACCCTTTAGAAGATTAATGTATTCAAAACCAAGTCAACACACAAAGAGTAACCAGAAGTTTAAAAAAACCCAACAAAACAACACACAACAAAAACTCAACAAAACAAACCTATTTTAAGACACAAAGCAAATTCGGATCAACAGATTGATTGATAATGCTAAAACCGTAAGGTATAACACAATTATTATCTCACTTCACGTCCTGGGTGAGTGCTGATGCAGTAATTATGTAGCCGCAGAACTTAAAGGTTTGTGTTCCACGGCTGCTTATAGACAACCTGGCATATTCCCAGTAGACCATCTTACAGGGAGTTCAGGCTACCTTATCGTAGTTACAGTAAGAGCCAATGGTAGAAATATTGGAAAAAGAAAACATAAATCTCAAGGCTCAGCTAAATTACTGTTCCTCTACATATATTTCAGGCGACTGTCAGCATTCTGTAGTCTACTTTTCTAATGTTTTTCTGAAGACATTTAGGTAATTTCCTTAACTGTAAAACCAAAATGCAAACTAAGCAGCAAACCAGCATTCGTAGATTATGTGTATTAATAAATAATCTATTTTAAAGATAACCCTGCGTCTAATGTTACCTCTGTAGAAGTTTTGTCATGTGGTAAGTTATAAACCATTATTAAACTAAATTCATACTAGTATAGTGTAACCCTGTTAGACAAGGCACACTGATTTAAACCACCAACATGAAAATCTTCTTAATATACTAATAAGTAAGGAATATTCTAAAACAATTTTAGTGTGCTAAAAGCTTAGTGAATATAAATAAGAACAAGAAAAAATATTTTATGAATAGCTCAGCTAAGCCTGTAATGCTTTCGTAAAACAGAAGCAGCACTTGGTTTGTTATTTACATCCGCGAGAAGGTATTCACATCAGCTTTCATTGATATCTGTATGCACATGCTGTTGATAAGCAGCTTCTTATGGAAAAAAACTCCATTACTTGTGGACAAAGATCCAGTACTGCTCACCGGCTCGGTAATGTAAGGTCATTCTAATTACCTTCTCCACACTTTATTCTCCCCTCTGTGGCCTTAGTAATCACGAGGGCTCTTTGAAATGCTGATGCAGCATTATACTGATTTATTTTGAAATATGCTATATGTAATACTAATCATTGGAACTGCATATTGGATATTTGCTGAGGTTATCTTTTAAAATTACGAGACTACATACTATGAAGAAGACAATCCCACACATTTGAAAGCTACGTAAGCAGTATTTCCTGTTACTAACAGCGGAGAAAGTTATAAATCATTTCTAAAGAGTCCAGCTGTTGTTGGAATAATTTGTTAAATAAATAAACCAATCAGCCTTTAGTGACTGCAGGGGATTTACTTGTGTTTCCTAGTGAAGTTGAGGACCTCAGTGCCAAACAAGTGCCAGGAGGTCTCCGGGCAAAGCCACTGTTTTGTATTTCCTATGTCATGTTTCGTACTACACAACGTCAAGTCAACTAGCTTTTACAATACCTTGATTTGATAGGCTTCTTTGTTCATTTGACACATAAAAAAACCCTCTTCTATACTAAAGGGCAAAGGGCATTCCACCAGATTAAGGTCATAAAAATATGTCCAAATTAGAAAAAGGGGGGAAAATTGCAGCCTGCTCTGCACACACCTGTTGGGATGCTCGAGGGAAAGCACTGTCAGATGATGTGAAAAGATCAAAATCTCATCATTTAACTCAACATTGTGGCTAATGGCTGAGCATTAGAATAACAGCTAACACACTGTAGCATCATTCCCATAATTGCCACTCTATAACAAAGGGCTTCCAGAAGGGAAGCAGCAATTAAAATGTATTTTTACTACAGCAATCTGAAATAATGTTTGGTTTTTGGTTTTTTTTTTTCTGTAGTGATATTCATGTGCAGTGAATCAAAGTTCTGCCTTGCCCAGCATTATTTTCCCCCTTCCTCCCCCCAAATTTTGGATCAAAGTAGATGCCTGGGAAGTACATACCAAAAATATCTCGCATCCTTGCTTCACTGCTTTCCCACCAGCCATTTAGAGCCTTTCTGAGCTGGAAATGGCTGGGGGTTTATTTGGTGTTAATTACCTCACGGTTCTTAAGGCAAAGTTTCTTTTATGCTAATCAGTACATAGTAATGGAAGCAGAAATTGATGTTAATTTCAAATTTTATAGTTAATATTGAGAGTCTAAAACATTTGTGTCCCATTCAATTTTGCAGCCAGCAGTGGCTTTTATGGTACAACACGTAGCACTCCCCACAACAAGGGCTTTTGAAAGTTTCCCCTGATTTATGTGTTCCAGTTTCTATTCCTATGGCAAGAGGAGGATAATATTTTATGCTAAACCAGAATTAGTTAATTCATAGTAGCAAACTACTTTTCTATATAATGCTATGAGCAAGAACATTCAAAATATGCTTTTATTATTATTTACATACATGGTTTAGAGACCGGCTCATTTTCCTCTGGGTATATCTCTACTAAAACTTTAGTCACCAACCAATATTTTTTTTTTTTAATTTGCTAAATAGCAGCTCTGTGGTAGCTTAATTACATCTTATTTCAAGATAGAAAGACAAATTCTATATTTCATAGAATCGTTTTAGCTGGAAGAGACCTTTAAGATCATCAAGTCCAACCATCAACCCAACACTGCCAAAACCATCATTAAACCATGTCCCTCAGCACCACGTCTACCTGTCTTTTAAATCCCTCCAGGGATGGCAACTCCACCACTGCCCTGGGCAACCTGTTCCACTGCTTGACAGCCATTTTGGTGAAGAAATTTTTTCCTAATATTCAATCTAAACCTCCCCTGGTGCAACTTGAGGCCATTTTCTCTTGTCCTATCCGGCCATTGAGACAGACTCTCACTTGAGTTTATTTGACACAGATTTCCCTGTAACAGAGCAGCTCATTTCCCCCTAATCAGGAAAAGGTTCCCTTGCCAGGAGAGTGAACCACATCTTTGCTTTAGTGAGGACCTAGGCACAGTCTCTGAGAGGCACTTGAAAAACCTCAAGCCTGACCCCTCATCTCCTATGTGACCAGAAGAACAGCTGTAATCATCAAAGCTCTGGGCAACCCTCTTACACAGGACACTTGTACCTAACGAGAGGGCTGGCATCTAGCCCAAGCCACATGCAGGAAGCCAGTCGCATGACTAAACATGCATATTCATCACAAAGTCAAAAGATACAGAAATGCTTAAGCAGTGGGTTATTTTGCTTATAGAGTGGACCTATTTTTTGTCAGTTGAAATGAAGAGTGAAAAAGCCTTTGAGAGAATAACCTGCAAGGATAATCCATCTAGTATCTCATTCACTCCCCATCTATTTGAAAGAATTGCAGTTTAAAAAAAGAAGAAAGAGAGGGAGGCAAAGAATGGCCTATGGGTTGACAGAGCTGATTCAGTATTCAGGCCGTAGATGGTCATCATCTGGTCTAGAAGCACCTACACCTGCAAGTCTTTCAAGTTTCTGATCATGCAAAAATGCACGTTGTGACTGATCTGTACAAATGCACTACTGATAAACAGGTGGGTATTACCTCTATTTCTACAGCTGTCATATGCCAAAGTCCATGTGCGTGTGTGTGTGTATATATATATATGCACACACACCCATCCTCGTACACTTTCTATGTGCTAGATGCAGTCTCAATGTTCGTTCCACCTTGGCTAGAGTTTAACTGAAGAAAGTAGAAGAGGATCAGCTAATTTTATTCTCATTAGAACATGAACTCAATTAATTCTCCTAAGACTCATAACACTATTCTCAAACAAGAATATAAGTCTCCTCTCATAAGCTTGAACACTCACTATCCCATTAAATTCCAGGAAGCAAACGAGCAACTTTTTGAAGGAAATGATACCAGTGGCTAAAAAAAATCAAGGTATACATGAAAGCAGTAAAACAGAGGAGAATAAGACAGAAAAGATATTACTACAATTCTGATATTTAGGCCAACTGATCTTCTAAGAGTATCTTTTATGCTTTCATTTTCTTTGATCTGCCAACACCAGCTTTTTGTTTGTTCTTCCAGTTTAATGTGTTCTGTGCTAGTTGGAGAGCTTTTAGTTATGACCCTCATTTATGAAAGTTACCCTTGAAAGCATGTCTCCCAGACTATCATCATCATTTTGATTCCATGCTAACAATGCTTCTTTTATGCAAAAAAGCTAAAAACTCCCAAATCCACACGCATCGTGCGCTTATCTCAAAGCTCATCCAGTTGAATAGCATGACAGGCTCTTTTTTCAGTTATTACTCTACAAAAGTCTCATCTATGTGAATTGGAGTACACTAATTATTTTACACCTGAAAGTAAAATAAAAGTGCTGTCTCCAAAATGACTTAATTTACTGCAATTTAGAAAGTTTATATTTAAATATGGCAGCGTTCCTTTTAAGGTCCTGGATTTCTGCGCTCCAGGCCTACCTGTAACAACAGGCTTTTGAGCCACGCAAGCACCATAAATAGATGGGTTACTCTGGAAGACAGAGGGAAATGGCATTCCATAGAAACAAACAATTAATGGATTATCCAGCTTCCTAGCATTTTAAAGATGTAAAATCAAGGGAGAAACATACTTGCGTCAACACCTTGATAGACATAAACGTTAGCTCTTCATATGTGAAATAATACTCTTTGTAACTTCTTATTGGGAATCAAATCTGTACCACTAAAGTAAGGAACCAAATCCCACACAATTCCCCTCCGCCTCCCCGATTCAGGATGAGGTGAGAATGTGGACAACTCTTTCCGTGTTATACCAAAGATAACCTACTAGAGAAAGGAAAAACACCAAACCCACACAAACAGAACTGGTAGAGGTAACAAAAAAATAAATTAAAAAAAAAATCATAACAGCCATCAGAAAGATCAGAACAGCCAGATATTCAGAACACAGAAGACCTAAAAATAAATAAAAAGCTTACTTGATTTATTTTACTAACATAATGCAACAGTGGTGGATGGCACATTTGGTTCCAATTTTGTCTTTGCATGTTTCTCTTTCCAGGGGATACAGCGAGTTTATCTACCCAAATACTTATAAGCCTTTATGTATTTTTATTATGCTCACATTGATTATCAAAATTCTAAGAAGGCACCTAACACGCTTATTTTTAAAGACTTGGATTACAAGTATAATCTATTGCTTTCCCTTCATATCTGAATACAAGCCTACTAATTCAATCGAACCCAACTATTTACACTATTGTGTAACATACTGAAGATGCAATATCCCTTCCACTAATCAGCTTTCCCCAGTGATACAACAAGTATGCATAAGAATGGTGATCTAAAGAGACAGTCGGATAATCCGCTCCCTGCTCTTCTTCATCTCCTTGAAGTCGTAGGTTATTTCTACACAGACAAGAAATATAGCGGAGCACAGAAAACGCGGCTAAAAGTTACCCATAGTCAGGGGAACAATCCTCAGAGCATTTGCCTAAACAACATGGATTAGAATAGCTGAGCTTTCCACGCTTGGGCCTCTAGATGTGCTACAAATTGGGGAAAGAAGGGGACAGACTTGTTTCACTATTATTTTGGACCATGCGTTAGACATTAGAATGTATTCCTGAAAAGTCACCTAAGAGTATTTATGCATACTAGTTTTGGTTTGGTTTTTATTTTAAACATTTTTTTTAACTGATATTGAAGCAGGCACACTTCAGCATTACGTGTAGGAAAGCGTTGCCATCCTCCCCTTTTTTTATCCGAGTTGTAAAACTGCAAGTGATTAAGCAGAAAATGCATCTTCCCATCCAAGATCAAATTCCGTCTCTTCAGCAACTCCTGTGAACCTTTAAAATTCATCTCCTCTACGCTGGAACAAGATTTCATCTCTACATCTAGCAGATACCTTCTGCTTTGACATTTCTTCACTGCTCAGTTGAGAGGCAAGATATGCCCTGACTCAATAACATCATACCATGTGGGGACAAGCATCTCGTCCAGTTAAAAATAAAAGCTGGTATTCAAGGAAAAATACAGTTTACCACAAAGCTGTAAAATGAACGCCTAATGCTTCCTATCGATTTTTTCCACAACTCAAGTCTCAGGTTTTCTTCAGAAGAGACTCAACGCCTTGGGCAAACACGGTTATAGTAGGATTTTGTGCCCCTACACACACCCAGTCTCATTTCAATTGCACAAACTACAAAACAAAATCTGAACACCCTCAGAATATTAAAAAAAAAAAAGCATCATGTGACACACAAAGACAAGTTTGTGACTATCAGGAGGGATGCAATTTGCATGTATGTAAATATTTATGCAGAATCGTTCAGAAGTTCTCTGCTGCTTTCAGATGCAACAGACCACTAGCAAAAAATAATAAAGGTCTAAAAAACCCACAAACCCCAGACCCGACCCTATAAAAGGAAACTGATGCAGGAAAGCTGATGAAGCGTTTCCTAAGATGCTGCATTGTACATCAGCTCAAGATTTCCACGTTGCAAATTAAAGCCGATTCCTGCCCCGCAGATCACCGACTCCTCCTTTACTTAAAAGAAGAGTGAACAACTCGTTCAACATCTGTGCGAATTTATATATACAGCAGAACTGCTGGAGGTAAGTTGATTTAAGAATACTCAGTATACCTCTTCATTAAAAGAGTCAGTTTGATTTTTATCTCAATTCATTGTTCCATGACGCATGGAGGCGGAAGATTAGTACAGTCGTTTTTGATAACTCTCAGGTAGAGATGAGTTTTGGAAAAGATGTAGAGACTTAGCATTAAGTTCAAAAATAAATAAGCAAAAATAGTCTTAGTAGTACAGTTCTGTAACAACACTGACTGTTACAGACCCCCTGAACACTGCAGGGCTTACACTTGTGATCTTGCCCAGACATTGCCCCAAGCTGTGATGTCCTGAGGCCAGATACACCCATCACACTCTGCTTCTCTGTGCAAGACTGCCCATCTCCCTCCAACGATCCTCCTTCAAGACCTAAGGAAAGCTGAAGCCAAACTGGAAGCTAACGAAAGACAGAAGCTTCCCAAATCAACTCCTTGATAAACACAGCAGTTGGCATGCATTTACTTTTATACTCCATTGTACACAGGTATGCGTTTAAAATCCATTTAACAAAGCACAAAGTCTTAATATGCCCAGTAATTTCACATGGCATCCTTTTGCATGGAGACTACTATTAGGAACAGCATCTTTATGAAAGACAATGAAGACTTTTTAAAATAACTGCTGATGACTTGTGTCCAGTGTTATTTTTAACCCCAGCTGCAAAAATCAAACGCAATAACCTGGAAACAGCTTATCACGAACCAGTTTTGTACTCTCATTTAGTTTTCCAGAACACTGACACTCCTTCTCCTTCTAACATAACTTTCTTCTTTCCAGGTTTCCTGTTAGCCATTAAAACATCGTAAAACTTCTTGTAATGCTATCATAAATCTTAAACTTTCATTTCTAATAATTTTTAAAACTTCAAAAAAATTGTTTCATAAGCACAATCATGGCATTCCATAGAAGGACTAAGGAATTGTAGCCAAGGGAAATGGAGGCCTTTACTCCAAGATTTAGTTTTCCTTTCCTGAACGATAATTACTTTGAACTAGAACCACCTGATTCACAGAGTGAACCTACCTGTCACATCAGCATCACCCATAGCTGCAGTCATAATGGCTTTCCAGAACATATTTAAGGTAAACATCACAAAGACTCATAAATATCTTCATTAAAAAGAGAAAAGAAGTTATAACAACAAAACACTTACTGTTACGCCCTTGCCGTAGAATCTATGTTCTCAATGAAAGAATGAAGGTAGAGTTCGAAGCTATTGCCTGTTAAGAAGCCAAAACAACACAAATATATTAATTTCATACAGAATAAACTTTGAATTGCAACAGCTAGTAAGACTCTTTTCATACCATAAATAAGAAATATACCCACAGTAAGGTCTACGGGGTTTTGTGGTTTGTTTTTTTTTCTCCATGAATTAAGAATCAAGAATGCAGGACAAGTGGAAATTATGTCTTAATAGAGACACTGTCACAGAACAAGCTAAGAAATGTCGCCTTGGGACCATAGAAAAAAAGACTCAGAACGCGCACAAATAAAAACCTAATGAAATGAAAAACAAGCTCTGACGCGTTGTAGTACTCCAGCAGTACACACCAGTTATTACGATAAGGACACATTCTCGTATTACTGGCAAGTAAAATTCCAAGATTAGGACCAGATAATAAAGATATGCATTGGACACAACTCTGCTGACTTGGAAAAACATTGAAACCAAGGTGATGGTATCTCCAATTTATCACTTATTCCCTTAGACTTATCAAAGGTATCTGATCTGAGAAAAACGTAACTCTGATCACATTGCCAATACCAGTTTTCCTCCCTAGAACCAGCGATTAAATAGCACAGAATTAGTTTGTCTTACATTGTTATAGTCCAATTTTGACATAAAAGGAGTATTGCTACAGGAGAAAAAAATAAACAGAAACCCTAAACAAACAGCATTTTGTATCATTTGTTTATCTTACAGGTAATCCTATGTGTATTTTCCCTTTCTTATATAGAAATACCAACTTCTGCTAACTGAAATAGCAAGCACAAATTGTATCATACATTGACAAAGTCAGGTCTTTAAAATCTGCGCAAGTAGTTAAGCCCCCAGATAACCATGTTCTAATAGACAAAGCACCTCTGAATTCTTAGTGTGACTCCTTACATGCTATAGGAGTTTGAAAAAACAACGTCCTTGTGACCACAGCTATCGAGATCCTAAAGTTATAGAAGCAATATGTATAAAAGTCATCATTCTGGATGAAAATGATCTTTCAAAGTAAATATGTATTTACACGTATTAAAACATTTTTGTTTCAAGTATTCCTCCATTTCCCTCCCTCCACATGAAAGTTCTAGGATTATTTAAGTAGAATTATGTTTTATTTTAAACTCTACGAGCATGTCACATACTCTGTATAATACAAAAGCTGAGACTAAATACAGAGGGCAAGACATAGTTATCCTGCAACACAAACACCTTATGTTCAGGTTTATCAAGAACATAACTGAGATAAAATTCCGTATTTCATTTAATGCAGTCTCAAGATCAAGATGGAGAAAAAAGAAAATTATACCAGGAGAGCTGTGGATAAGAGACCGCAACTGAGTTTAGACCGGCAGAACTTTGGGCGAGTGTCAGGATAATTGCATGATAAGAAGCAATAAGTGTAAGTCATAAACAGTTCAGCAATAAAGCAAGAAAAATTAAAACCTGTAGTTTTTTTTAACATATTTTCCACTACCAGAAAACCTAGAAACAGCTTCCAAAGTTAAAACTCATTTTGCCCATTTCAAATGCTAGAATTATGAGGAATTAGTCTCATAAAACATAGGAGAAGCAAATTAATCTCTTCTTTTCTTGTACAGGTTGAAAAACATATGAAGTGCAATATACACTGTTTTTTCCAATATTACTCAGTAATATTCATTCAGACCATGGAACTTCGATAATTAAAAGATCACTGTTTCCAAGTTTGCCAGGTCATTAAAATAGGAGCTGTTCTGGTACAGGTTGAGATATCCCAACACAAGATAAACACTCTCCGTCTCTCAAAGTTTAGGTGTTTGGTCTTTGCTGGTTTGTTATTTGATTTTTTTTTAATCTTCCCATTTAAAAAGAGTACACTACTGTTGTGAAGTGAGAACCAGATTTAATTCAACATAGGAATTAACAAAGGATAGCTTTAGTTCTTTATTATAATGGCATTATCTGTAATGCCAAACAGAATTCTTCGGTTTCTCCCAAGTCCATTGCTAAAGATACATATATATCTATACACACATTTTAATTAGCAAGTCTTTACTAACAAACGAGAACAATAAAGCCTAGAAACTGTGCGCGACCCACTGGTAAAATAACGTTTACAGTTTTTAATTAAGTTTGTTATTCTACTTAAACCTTGTTGCCCAAATAAAAGATTTCTGCTTGAATAAGAGCTGCGTGCTAAGCAGAGGGTGGAAAACATGCTTGGAAATTAAAGTTTGCGGTATCTGGTAAACATCTGTTTATTGCCTTGAACAGGAATATCAGTAAGCTACCTTAGGAAGATGCTTATCCCGGAAGTGATGTTTGACATTAATTTCAGAACACAACTTGTTCAAAGTTGATGCCTTTGAACACGTCTCCTGCGGACCCAGTGGCAGGGAAGAGCGGAGCTCTGCTTACACCCCTGCAGCAGGTGTGAGAGCAAAGCAACCAAACGACTTGGGCATTTGCAAATACCTTTTACTCTATTGATGAAGGAAAACTACTGCTGAAACTTGTTTACCTGTCTCAGTAAAATTCTGGGCCAGTGCATGTAGTTACTTTGCTTTTCGGACTGCACTATAGACTTGGATGTTGACAGACAGCTGCCTTATTGTATCAGAAGGAAAAAAAAAGCTCAAAGCCAATAATTCCATAAGCTATATACAGTGACAAACAATATACAAATCCAACAGACTTTAAAGCATCTAAATGGTATCCACCTGGGACTAACTGCACCCTGTGTAAGGTCACGATTATAAGATATTTACGGTTAAGGTAGGATTAGAGAAGCAGAACATGTGCCATGGTAGTTTACCCCTTCACACTAATAGGAAAAAATAGACAATCTTAAAAGCAACACTTAAAATTGCACACAAGGACTAGATGACACACCACCCACGAGCAGAAGCTCAAGCTATTTTGCCTATCAATGAGAAGGGTAAGAGAAAAATAACAGCAACATGAGAAGTGATAGCTCTCTAATCGCGTTGATATGCTTAAAGGATTAATGCCTAGAAACAGAAGTAAAATAAAGGTTAAAAACAGTGTCCAACAGAATAGGATTGATAACCAGTGGCATGACTAATCAAGATATTGAGAAGGTTCTACATCTATTTGGATCTTGCACCAAGACGAGATCCTTTCTCAAAGGTAAGCTTCAATTCAGTCCCAGCGCTAGGACTTTATGCGGGGGTTACTCATGGGTCCCTGTTCCGATGACCACAGGGGCCGTTTCGCCATTACTTATCTCACCTCTGCCACATAACAACAAGCGTCACCACATGACAGTTGTATGTAGAGCTGTAAAAAATAACGCCCTAAACCCCACAACTCTTCACCTGCAATTCATCAGTTCCACACTAAGGGCAGCACTGAATGAGCAAGTGGACAGTTTTAAGACACTTAACATTGGTGAGCAGTGAGCACTAATTCTTATCTCACATGTAGGAGAGTCAAAAAGCCATCCATCAGCCAGAGGAACAAATTCTAAGCTTAGCTCCATTAAAACGGAGTAAACATGAAGATTTGTGCATAAATTATAGAATCACAGGTAATATAAATTTTTACATTACACACACAATATAAGAAATACATCTGAAATCAGAAACACCTAGATCACTCCTGTAAGATAAATTTTCTAAACTGTTGTCGTTAAAAGATAGGCGAATCATAAGGCTGTGATTTTTTTTGTTTTGTTACCTCACAGTAATTGCTAGTTCTTCACAGTGCTGACTGTAAACATTTTTTTCTTTTCCCCTTTAGAAAAAACATATAGAATGGTAAACTCAAAGTTTGTTGCAAGGCCAAGGATATCTGATCAAAACCTGCTAAAGTAGAAATGCTCTATTTATTTCATTCTTTGACTTATTTTCTGTAGGTTTTATAGATCTTTCTGTTTAAACAGAAGAGCTATTCATCAGCACATTTGGTTTTCTTAGGTGTTGTGGTTTCTTTCTTTTTTTTTTTGTTTTATTAAATAAGAAGCTGTGGGTGGGTGATTTTCTTTTTGGTCAGGTGATAGGCAAGGTAAAAGCATAACCGAGAGATGTAGGCACAATTGACACAAGGACAAGAATTAAGAACAAAGGCAACCATTTAACTTTAGAGCTAGAATTTGTTCTTTTTATACCAAACAAAAATCTACACTATACACACCTTACAGTGCAACATCTGTACGTTTGATCACTATAACCCACTAGCAGCCATAAAACTACAACGCCAAAAGTAAAAATCTAAGCTCGCATGCAACTGCACGTGTTTTCTCTAAAACCAGAAAATAAGTTATCGATTATAAAAGCAAAAAAAACCCCACATAAAATTAGAGGCTGAACTGTAAAGATTCACTCCCAGGTTCTCAATCCATGCCCTCCATAATAATTGCTTTTCACAACTAAGCACAATGGAACCCGCACAACAGGAACTCTGAATATTGAAAGGTCCATCAGCTTTGAAGAAAGAAGTTGGAGACCGGGTATTCCAGAGTAGTTATTAATCACCATATCTAGTTAGTAATGAGATATATTTAATCTTTTTGAACCTTTGCATCACAAATTGCTCATGTACACCTTAACGTGGAATGCAAAGACTTTCAATTTCTTGGTAGAGATGCAGCAAGGAGGGATTTAACGGTGAGCCAAACTGAGCTGATGGCCCTGCTCTAACAGAGATACTATACGAGACTGAAGCAATGCTAATTTATTTTCATTAAATGGCCAGACTATTCCCAGGATAGAAACCAACAGGAGAGAACTTAAACCAAAAGACTGAATCCATCCATGAGGTTTAGGCAGACTGAAGAGGAAAACTGGCTCAACCCCCTGAGTGCCCCTTGCCTGAAAGGAAAGGCAAGACCCCTGGAGATGAGGAGACTTTGAACACAAGTTCAGCCTGACTACATCAAAACCATTTCTTGATTTGTACATTTTATAAGCTTTGTAACTAAAATCTATTTGGGATCAGATTAAAAAGCACTCTCATTTTATCTGAACATGCCTGGAGTTAAGCTAATCCCACAACAACTACATAAGCAGCAAGACTTTCCTCACCAAGACCATCTATAGACCTGCAGATTATGTGTCAAGTGAGCACACTGGGAAGTGTCCTAGCTGTCAAGCCCACCTTCCACTTGAGCTCAAATCCAGCAGCATGACAAAGGTCCCCGTTTCAGCTCGATATGCTCAGCAGAGGAGAAACAGGAGCAGTTGGTAGCGTCTACCAGTAACCATCAAGGGATGACAGGGCTTAAGATGCACACACCATGGTCTGACAGGCTTGAAACACATTAAAAACGTGCTTTAAAAGCAAAGAGTTAACCACGGAATAATCAATTGCATTCCTCGTGTCCGCTGCTGGCAGGAGCTCGCAGCAGGCAGCTCGCTGGGTTTCTGGTCAAAAGGCATCAAGTTATTTAACACGTAGCCAATCTTGAGCTTGTGGATATAAAAACATACATGCAGAATCACACAGAACAAGCATACGCACTTTCATATCAATTCAAAGTTTCACTGGTTTATTAAATCACTGAATAAAAGCTTAAGAGATGCTTAATACTTCTGGGAGATCCCTCTCATGACAACTGTATGAAGACACTTAAGAACAGAGGCAGAAAAAAAAATAATACTGCTCTAAGGAACAATTTAAGGACAAGATAAATCTAAAAAGCAGTAATAAAAGCACACGAGTCAGCAAAAGAGCTCTATTGAAATCAGTTTTTATATGGTGAATCATAAAGAGATGAAACTTTTTTTTATTATGCATAGGCAATCTATCACATTTATATGAGCAAAGGTATGTCCCTACGTGATAGGACACTGAAAGGGAAACTTCTCTCTATTTCTGACTCAGTACAGGCCCTATTTGTGCTTCAGTCATGGTTTACACCTACTCATTTAATACAGTGTTCAGGCAAATTTATTTCATTCACTAAAGCTCAAACACAGGGAGAGTGAGAAGCTGAACTGACTGGGTAAAACACTCTTGTAGAGTTTTGAAAATACACACACTGGTAAAGGGAAGCAACTAAATATGAGCAGACAAAACCAAGAAAATTATTACAGATAAATATAACTTTTGAAGCCAAATATTATCTAGAAAAGGCCTTGGAACCACAAGCATTTCCTCAGTACAACATAGAATATTGCAGAGAAACGTGTCTCCTAGAGGTTACTGACTCCAAAATTATATATTAGCACAAAAATCTCAGTACAGATCTGCACCCAACCAAACAAATCCCACCCTTCAGAGCAAGGCTCATCCTACTGCACACCCATCCCAGCAGCAAGGCAGCGGTACCACCATCGTGCAATAGAACCCTAGAATCCGTGAGGTTGGAAGGGACCGTTAAGATCATCAAGTCCAACCATTAACCTCCCCTGACAAAAACCCCTTCTAAACCATGTCCCTCAGTACCACATCTACCCTTTTCTTAAACACCTCCAGGGATGGGGAATCCACCCCCTCCCTGGGCAGCCTCTTCCAATGTTTAATAACCCTTTCAGTGAAAAAGTGTTTCCTGATATCCAATCTAAACCTGCCCTGACATAACTTGAACCCGTTTCCTCTTGTCCTATCCCTTGTCCTCAGGGAGAAGAGCTCAGCCCCCATCTCTCTACACCCTCCTTTCAGGGAGTTGTAGAGGGGGATGAGGGCTCCCCTCAGCCTCCTCTTCTCCAGGCTGAACAACCCCAGTTCCCTCAGTCCTTCCTCCTAAGGTTTGTGCTGCGCTGCCCAGAATCACGCAGACGCAGGACCTCAGGCCGCACTGAATGGTGTCAACATACCCTTACCCTGCGTTGGGGTGGGTTTTTCGGTTTTTAGAACTTCCTAGTACAATAGCATCTCTAACCCACTTGTACCAATAAATACACTATAGCGACAGCACACTGGTCCCCCCCCATTCTTTCCTTTACCACTGAGAATACACGACCTACAGTCAGGACTGAGCTTATTGCTTATTTTTCCCAGGTTTTCAGATTTCCATCAGTACCTCTTTCCTGAAGGGGGAAAAAAAAAAATAAAGCGGCCTGCGAGGACAGCAAGACTTCAAGGACTGTAAATGAAAAGAACCTATTCACTCCTAAAGTAAGCAGCCATTAAAGTACAATAGATGTGTTAAAAAGTCTCCACCGCTACTTAAAAAAAAAAAAGCTTTAAAGTATTGCTGATTAAATAAATAATACTTCTGAAAAAAAAGTTTCTACTGTATAGGTCAGAGATCTAGAGTGTGTCATTTAAAATAGGGTTACAAGAAGCAGCGCTATGGTTTGCGATAATTAGCAGGAAATGGGAGTGAGAAGAAGGAGAAAGTTCATCTTTTAAAAGCATCAAAAAAAAGAATATATAAAGAAATTTCTCTTTCACTTCTCATGCATCTGACATTTCCCAAAGGGTCCCTACGCCTTTGGAAAGTTGATTTAAAAAAGAAAAAATTAAAAGAGTCTGAAACAAGCTTTCTTATAAAGAAGGACTAATTGGTGTGACCCAGCTTTCTACGGTTGCCAGTTGTTTTCAGTAACTCCTAATATCATAGACATAAAGTGAACTGATATTTACTCTAATTTTGTCACTCAAGTTGCCTTTTTTTTTAAAAAAAACCTCCTATCTACTGTTAGCTTTCTAATTCACACTCTCTCAGGTGTTTCCCATATTTCAACCACCTCCCACCAGACAAGTAGTTGTTGGCCAAATGGCTTTTACCAGGCTGAGGCTTCAGCTTCTTCTGCACTTTCCATATGGACACCTGCAGTTGGGAATCGTGCCCAACAAAAATACCATTTCAGGTTAAAAAATGCTAGTTTCTTGCAAGCTTTTACACAGATGTCTTCACTTAGGCTTGGCTATGCTGTGAACCAGCCTATCTTTATCTTTAACATTTCATACATAAGTGAATTTTAAGTGAGTCACGGGAGAAAACATGGTTTGGTAATTTGTTTTAGAGAGTAAAAGTGGTTTGCTGGTTGTAAAGGAAAGACCTTTACAAAGGAACTGGCAGAGTATTTAGTTCTTTTTTCTTCTTACCTTAACAAACTCTCCTTGAGAGATAAGTTCGGAGGACAGAATGAGATAAGAGAACAAGATGAGATGTGGGGAAACAGGGCTAGAAAGGGAGTGACACAAAGAGGGAAGAGAAAGGAGAGTTGGAAGCAAAAGTGAATGGCGATAAGAAAATGCGCTCAAGGAGGAAAACATCAAAAAAAAAAGAAAATTAAAAAAATATAGAGGAAAGAAAGAGTTAAAGAACGGCATGAAAACCGAGTAGCTTAGACCGCAGCTGGAAAGAATGAGAAGTGTAAGATGGCACGGTGTAATGCAGGGCAAGACTAGAAGAAGGCTCGCTAGAGCAGGATTGGAGGCAGCACGTGTAGCAGCAAGGCTCCTCACGCCTCATCTACTCGTTAAGGCTCAGAGCTCGTCACTACACCAGGAGTTGGGAACCGTTCCACGGAGCTGCCCAGGCTGGGAAGGACTCCTGTAACATCCCTCACTCCCAGCTAAGCTTATTAATTTAAGAATACTGCACGGAGCAGCTCAGCACAAGCTGCAGAAACACAGCCTTCAGCTCCTGCAGCTGACCCAGCAGAACATCTACCTCTTATTCACAGCCACCTTCCTATTCCCAAGACATTTGTTAGTTTGCCAGAGCAGGCTTGCAAACAGTTACCAGCCTACGGAAAAAAGCCGTACAAGTCAGAGCACCTCACCTTGGTCCCCAGGCTGCCGTGCCTTCTTTGTGGCGCCTGACGTGGCAGTGCAGATCTCCGTCACCCCGAGCACAGCCGAGACACCGGTAAGACCGCTCCTGCCCTGAGCCATTCATTCTCCGTGCACCTCCCTTGCCAGCACACTCAGCCTTTTTGTCAAGGCTCCTACAGTTTTGATAAGCAACATCTTCCCCCCTGGCAGGGCTAGCGGGGGACACAGGGTAAAACGAGGATGCAAACCTTCTTCTAGGACACTCCAGGAGTCTCCTTGGTCTTCTGCCCCACACATCCATGGCGCACACCCTGCTGCCACTGCCATGCCATCTTCTGCTCCGCCACGGGGCACGCAGCCCTGCTGGGTTCTGCAGAGCTCACAGAAGGAGCATCTAGGCTCACTGAGGTTTTTCCCTCAAGTCACAAATACCTACTCTTAGAGGGCCTTTTTTTCCCATTAGCAGACTGTAGCACCACCTACATCAATCTTTCAATCCTTTTCCCGAGTTTCTCGTGTTTTTCTTCTCTGCTCCTTCAGCTTCTTCTCCATTTTGTAGCCACGTCTGCAAACCATCAAAGATCTCTAACTACACCATCCACTTCCCTACGGAAGAGCTAGTACTTGCTAGTACTTTGCTTTACTCACTTTCAGAAGGCAGCAAATCTCATTTAATAAAAAAAACCCCAAAACTCTCCAAAGTAACTAAAAGAAACTCATTCCTCCAGCTTACAAAGGCAACAAACCCCACAAAGGAGGTGCTTTCCTCAGAGCAAGCCCTTAGTCATCTCCTGAGGGAGTGGTCTTCTTCATCATCAGGTGGGCTCCGTCAGCATAGACAGGCATCACCTGCTTGTTCTCCCATTCCTTTGCCTTGTGTTTGCTCCTCTTCCCCTCCTCCAGTCTTCCCAGCTTGCCCAGTAAGGCAGCTCACCTGCCCGACCCAGCCTCCCCGCTGCCGAATGGCCACACCGCCGGCTCAGGTGCCACGAGTCTGAGAAAGAGGAGGAAACACACCCTATGCATACATTACAGCAAGGCTCTACGCTGGATTTGCTTTGCAAGGCCTGCAATTAGAAAATATGTTGTTACCTTTCCAATGAGTGTTTCGGTGTGGTGAGCCTGCGGAACCAGCTGCAGGAATTCCTCCTGCGGGTACCAGGGGTTGTTAGACGATATTTTTCACTCCGATGTACCGCTGAGTGTAAATCTTCAACAATGCTCTGGATCATCCTTTTTTGCCCAAACTTCCACTTTTTTCTCCCTTTTTTTCCTTCTCACATCTCCTTCTTACATCCTCAAGCTAATTTCTAAATTCTCCTATCATGCTTTTTCTAGGTTTTATCTGTATGCATTTGTCCTCATTTGAGCGACGCAGGACTAATTTTTCTTCTAACGCTTGGGAAAACTGCACTTTTTGAAGACTCTAGTGTCTGGATTTGTGAAAATATTTACTTTATAGCCAGCCACAGGGTGTGGGTTTCAAGGTCTCGGTGTTTTCAAGCTCTCCAGGTGTGGGGATCAGGAGGAGCAAGACCCGGGCGCTTGACCCAAGCTGCCAACAGGGTTATTTCATAAATGAATGTCACATTAAATATAAATTAGAAAGTTTCCTGAGGAATTGTCTCTCTCTGTCCCTTGATGGTGGTGGTCCAGAGAACTCCTTGCCCCGGTGCTGGAGCTCTGAGCCCTTCCCATCCTCCCGCAGCGCTCGCAGGGTCCCACACAGGCTGTCCCTGTCGGGAGAGCACGGCTTCTGCTGGGGGAAAGTCCTTGTGTATTTTATATTGGTTCTTTAGTGTTATTAATGTTAATTATCTAGTCTGATTCTGTTAAATCTGTTTATATTTCAACCCTCAGGCTTCCTTGTCTTTTCCCGTTTCCCTTTCCCGGGTGGGGAGGGGTCATCGAGTGAGAGAATAATTCTCTAAATGACAATAAATTGCTGCGGATTTCTCAAACCATAGCAGTATTACTTAACCTAAACCAATTCATAAAATAAAAAAAGGAAAAAAAAATGCGGTATATTCAAATCATCACCCTACGCAGGATTCTTTTAGTTTTAGTAACCCTGTTTTCACCTGGGTATTCACACTGTCAAGCTCTGAGTATCTTGTTATATAGCCGACTGGAGCCCTGATCTTCACTGGAGTGCAATAGTAGCAGAATTATAATAATAAATAGTTACGTGCTATCTCTTTTCTGCAGTTATTTAACACAATTATTACCAGAGTAATGCCATTACATGTCTATCTCCAGATGCTTTTCTGAGAAAATGGAAACAATAATGCGAAGCAAGGCTTACCATTAAACAAAGCCAAAATATATTGTTGGGAAAGAATTACAGTAATGACAGGGAAAGGTGCAGCGTAGCTCATCACGTATATTAAAAAGATAATTTACTTCACTTCAGACGTAGGAAAGTTGCGGTTTCAGACAATAATGGAATTACTGATAGGGGAATTAGGAGAACCTCAATGTACAGACAACACCAGGGAAGTGTGTTCGGTAGCCTGGAAAGCTGCTTATGATGTAAGTTTTGACTTTTGTATTATTCATGTATATAAACTCCCTCAAAGAAGAACACGTATTTGTTCACGTAAACATGCTATACTCTTGTAAATTAAAGGAACCGACTGACTCCTGTTCGTGTTTTCCCAAAACAAAATTCAACTCTGGAAACAATTCAAACCTATAAAATTTTAACTACTCGTTTTTAGGGAAAAAAAAAAAATACTGAGGCTTTACTTCCTTGGCCATGTCACATATACAACTGTGTCCAACTTCCCTTTTTCTGAACTACTCGGAGAAAGTGGATTCCTACTTTTCCTCTCTGAGAGCTCCAAAGTAAAATGAAAACTATTTCCTACAAATTGCTTGGGTTCCGAATTTATTCAGGCTTTAATCTTGATGAAAAGAACTATAATTGCAAATGCTGGTATGATACAAAAAAATGAGTTCAAATGGTTTTACATTTTGTAAAGTAGTTGTCTTACTGATCAAACAGCTCTGCCAATTTGTGGAAAGCTTTTTGTCTTTGTAGGCAGTAGGATAGCAAGGATACACATTCATAAAATACATGCAAAAAAATATTTAAGCTGAAGAGGGAAACGTATTTGAACAGGAAAAAAAAAAATGAGGAAAAGACAATTCTATGTATCTGTAGGTACATGATGCTTACACATGTAGCTGCTACCGCTTCTGCTTTTCCCTCATTTTGTGACCTCTGGTTTTGTATCTGCACCCTGGCATTGACACACCACTAGAGAGAGGTTTGAATTGCTTGTCACATAATCCATGCTTATCCCTTTGATCATGTCCAGCTCTGCTGACTTGACTACATTATGCATTTCCTAGGAACTGAATCTTACCTCACTTTACAATGTTCCGTTACCATCAGAAAATCCAACTTAGGTTGCTCTTCCAAGCACAGTTAATGAAAAAAAAAATAAATATAGAATCACAGAATCATAGAATGTGTTGGGTTGGAAGGGACCTCAAAGGACATCTTCAACTAGACCAGGTTGCTCAGAGCCCCACCAAGTCTGGCCTTGGATGGCTCCAGGGATGGGGCCTCCACCCCCTCTCTGGGCAACCTGGGCCAGTGTCTCACCACCCTCAGGGTAAAGAACTTCTTCCTCATGTCTCATCTAACCCTGCCCTGCTCTAGTTTAAACCATTGCCCCTCGTCCTGTCACTACATGCTGTTTACTCCCAGCTTTCCTGTAAGCCCCCTTCATATCTATTTATGTTTTCTGAAGTAGTTTATAGCAAAACTTCTTAATATAAGTTCCAGTAAATGTTCACTTTTTATTATATAAGATGCAATATTTCATCTTACATACTCTGAACATCGGTAGCAAAGATGGAGCAGGTCTACAGCACCTATCTTTTTGCAGATCTGTAGTGTTTTCTAAGATTTTTCTAATTTCTCTATACTACTCCCAAAAAACCTATTTCAAAACCTCTGTCATTGTACAAATTGTGTGAATTTACCTTTGAAAATTAAATGGTTCAAAGGCATTTACATTCAATGAATGCAGGATATTGAAGATTATTTTTTAAAGCTTGAGATAAGATTAGTGACTGCAACTATAGTAACATAATTTCTTACATCTATCACGAAAATCTCCCTTTACAGGGAATGTCAGTGACAATGAATAGAAGTTTACAGACTGAATAAGTATTGCCACTAAGTTGTTAATACACATTCAGAGATGTGCTATTCTTAATACTTTCTGAAACTAGAAAGATTTCTAAAAATGTATTAATTGTCAACACGGCCATTAATACCCACTACGCAATCATATTCTGATCAGCAATTAAATAATACTAGTTGAGGGCTTTGTTTATAGAGAAAAAATGAAGAAATAATTCTAGGGACTTTGGTGATCTTATATGGACATATTCCCTATTTGCATTCTGATCAACTTCTCTTCCATATGACAAAAATAATATTTTTGCTTTTAAAAGACAGTATGTAGTTCCTATATTAGACATAGACTGAAAAGAGAGAAAATGGAAACAAAAACTTGGGTAAGCAAGTGAACAATTCATGAAGTGATGACTGTAATGAGAAAATCTCAAAACACAGTGCACACTCTTAGTACAGAAAAACATGTCAAAGATGTTAGTTCTAGCACCTGAACTTTAGGAAAATACTTTGCAATTTTTGCTCATTTAACGTGATTTGAAATGATATTGTGTGCTTTTGGGCTGTTTTGGAGGTAATTAGTGAAGTAAGTAATACAAAGGTCATTTTCTTAAATGCTGTATTTGCATTTATTCAAAACATAAACAATTATTTTTAAATTCTGCAGATTAAAACTGCCTTTGAGAAATTTCTATAAGCTTTTCTGCAAAAAATGTCCTTTTTTTCAAACTCAGAAGAATATTTTTTTATATTAAACTAAGAACTCCTTTTGCTTTCTCTATTTTTTCCTCCTATTTGTCCTTCTGTAATTCCTACAGAAATACCAGCAAATCTCGGGAGAAAAGAATGGATTAATATCGCTTCTGTCTTTTACTAGAAAAAAAAAATGGTTTATTAATTTTGAAATGTATGATTTTATATAAGAAATTATGTAAACACCACATCTCTATGGTTTGGTGCCAACTGTTTGGAGAAACGTTGTCTGAGCGTTCCCTTGCATGAATTCCTCCTCTAAACCAGATGGCACTATTTTACTTCACACCCCTAACCTTTCGAATTAAGCAGCTCTCTTCAAGGCACTCCATTTATCGAACTCAGAAGGTACGAAAAGCTAGATCAAATGCATTCTACATCTTTATTTTTAAGTGGCTTAATTACTGACTTGAAAGGAACTTTAATGTTCAAAGCCTCTGCGAGTTTGTAAGGAGCCTTTCTAGTGAACTTGAAAAGGAAGGTCAGGTCTGGAGAGCCATTCAATTTACGTATCTAATCCTGGACTCAGACACAAGACGTCAACTAACTGCTGCCAGATCGGTCGGTTGGTAGGTACCACACCATTAGTATTGTCAAAGAAGAGAAAGGATTCTGGTAAACTAAAAAAATTAAATCGTTCCTTTTGTCATCGTGTGGACCAAAATGGCCATGCTCAGAAGCATGAGTTTATACCAAGATGTACCAAGATCGGATTAATCCGGTGAAAGGCAGGTTAAGAGGCTGCTCTTTCCTGTGTTCTGTCTGAGACATATCGACTCGTGGTTTGAGTTATCCTCTGTGACCTTCGCACTAAAACAGACTCTGCGCTCCCTGTCAGTTATAACCCCAAAGATGTCCTTACCACGTGTCACACCTATGAATGGTTGTTTAATCTCAGGGCTCATGTACGGCTCTTAAAGAGGTGTAAGACACCTCTTCAGGAGACTTCATCTGGGAATCCTTATCTAGGGGAATCTAACATAAGGACACTGTGCAAGTGTGGCCACTAATACAGGGTTAGAACCATACTAAAAAGGATCGTGTTTGTGCTCACTGCATTCCTTCTTCAGGACTATACCAAAATATTCTGCTGAGTTTCCAGGAAACTCTTCAAAATTTCCAAATCTTCCAAAGTAATCATTGTAAGAAGAGTCAACATAAATTCTTTCTTTTTAAATGTGAGGGATGTATTTAAGATAGCTACCAACAGGACAGCTGTATGACCACGAGCTCTGAGCAACCTCATCTATTGAAAGATGATCTATAAAAGGTCCATTCCAACCCAAACCATTCCATGAAAGAGAAAAATAGCAATTCTGACATCCTGAGTGGGAAAACTGGGGATACATGCCTCCCATATCCTACCATTGCATTTGTTAAAAAAAATCCTACTATACTAAAGCGAATTTACTATCCCTCATTGCCTAAATTGTATGGAAGGTGTCCTTAAAAAAACACAACAGTCAGGATGAATCCCTCTGCTTGATAGTAAGTCTAGTGTCCTCTTAAGTCTGCTTCCTCTATTAAGATCTCCTCCTATGTGTTGGAGCTTAGGATCATTGATATTCAAAAGCAAACCCACATCAGTCTTCTTGTACGCTGTTTTACTCCTTCTCAGTGCACGATAAAGCAATGTAAAAGGCAATAGGTCTGCTGAAACGACTCAATGGAGAAAACAGAAAATTAATTTTGATTTAGTACAAATCAAAATCTTTTACTGCCCAGCAGCGCTTCGCCATACCCACCAAAGCTCAGTTAATGTCTCATGTTTGTTCCCAAAAGAGTAATACATTCCAGCTGTCTCCTGGCGCTTCTTCAGAGCATTCCTGTGCTGACAGAAGGATTCGGAGCCTTGCTCAGGACTCAGAGAGCTGGTAGATACAGGCCGTGTCTACCCCACTCAATGCATTTTTCCCAGCAGAGTGGTCCATCTTGACCCATGTCCATATTTCTAGAAGTTAGCTCTCTAAGGCAGCCGGGTATGCCCACACACTCCAGGGCTTGACCAAGCTGCCGTGGGGGTGGCGGCCCTGGGCGCACCCCGTGATGCGCTACGGACCTAAGACATAACAATTATCTCCTTTTGTGTTGGCTTTTCCAGTTCAGCGTGCCTGAAGTGTGCAAAGGCAACGCTGCAACCTGCTCTAGTGTTATTCACGTAAGATGAAACACAGGACTGCACAGAACGACGGGCTCTGCGGTGGCGTCCCTGCAAGAGATGCCATTAAACCTACCCCGGAATGGGTAAATCATACAAGCTGCTGCCTGAATCCTCTCTCTTGTGTGTATTTAGATGTGTGATAAAGTACCGTTCCTAGGCATATCCACTTTAGTGCGAGGATTTTTTTTCCAGGGTGGGAACGTTTTCTGTAACTGGGCAAACTCTGACCAGGGTTCAGGCCTCTTAGGGGCTACAGGTTACAATTTTCTGTGTACAAACACAAAAACTTGTTTATATATGCTGCTCTATATCCTTGCTCTTTATCCTGTTTGGGTTTGTTGGAGTTGTTTTTTTATTTTTCTGAAAGCGCCTATCTCTTCATCTCAAACACAGAAGCAACTAAGGGAAACTCCTATCCGAGGCGTGTGAGTTACCATCCACAGATGCAGTGAAAATATTCCCGTTTATCTCTATGATTATTCAGCTTTTTCCTCTCATTTGGATGGTAGATCCTTCTATCAAAGCTAGCTCACTTAGAACTGGACTGGGATAGAACATCTCAGTTCAAATACATCCGTCACTCTAAAGGATGACGTATAAAATCTATTAGCAAAATAAAACCAATGAGAACAAAACCACCACAATTACCATCCAAAAGAAACCAAAGGAGAAACTGGTATTTAGCTAACTCATACATTTCTACTCTATTACATTTTCTAAAGAGAGGATGTAGATATTCTCCTCTGGATTCTGAGGACAAACTTTGCTTTGTGCCAATGATTCCTCTGGAAAAAAAAAAAAAAAAAAACCAAAAAACCAAAAATCATATTTTTCCTTACCCATTAGCAAACTCTCAGATTCAAAGTTCTTGCTAGGATGGGCTCATAATGCAAATATATTTTCATTTTCTTTCTTATTTAAGAATAACTGGTGGGAAATTGCAGACTTGACTTGTAAGTCCACAAATCTACCAATAAATTTATTTCTGATCCTCTGACTACTTGAAGAAGTTAAGATAATTCTTTCCTCTTTCAAAAGCAATATACAAAGACCGGTGCATGCCTTTACACATTCATTTAGAAACATAAACACATAACACGCACACGCCTTTGAATGTTTCTATTTCCTTAATTTTCCAAGAACTTTGGGACACACGGAAATGAAAAGCCACCTTTTCATCTTATAATTATGTCTGTGACCTCACAAGTCGTGCTTCTCTCTTCCTTATAACACATGAAAGGAAATAGAAAATGTACACAAAAGTGGGAGGGAAAAAGATAACAAAAGAGAATAACGAGAAGCAGAAAAATAAACCAGCGAGGATGGTAAGGAAGAGAACAAACCTAGGAAGAAAAGAGAAGAATAAACAGAAATAAAAGCAGAGATTCTTAAGATAGGAAATGAAGTAAAAGTCAAATAAGAATCAACTAGAAAAAATGAGAATGGATTAAATAATACAAAGTATGAGAATATAATACAAACCCCCAAAACAGGAGTGGGAATTAGCCCAAAAGAAATTTGTAGAACCAAAAATGAAGAGTGAGTATCTCCGTATTTTTGAAGTAAGATTAGAAGAAGTAAAATCAGGACAACTTGACTGCAGCTGATCTTGGACATAATTGCCCGAAATCTTTCGGTGCTCCCATCCCTAACATTCAGTTATTCTCCTTTGATAGTTTTCCACAAATTGAACAGATGATACAGTATTTCAAATGCCAATAAAGTACTATATGGCCAGAAATAAGCTACCTTAACTAGTGCAGGAAACGCTGAAGCAATTACGATAATAACTCATCATTAAAATTATTCCTCTTTTCTAAAGTGGTCATAGCTGCAAACAGCTTATGATTACCCGAAAGTAGCCAGTCTACAAAAGAAAGGGCAAATGTATTTTTGTTTAAGAAGTCAATTGAATGCTCATTGTGCCTTTTACCATCACCCTTTTCCCAGCTCAGAAGGGTTATTTCCTCCTTTGTCACCTCATTTATATTCCACGCTATAAGGTTCATTGATTACAATCAGGAGAAAAACTTACAATGAAGTGAATTATAAGTTTTATTCACAAAGGCCTCTAGTCTTGCAGTAAAAGTTGCAGATAATATCCCTAAGGCTTCTGAGATACAGCATGGCAGAAAATTGCTTCATATTGCTTAATTTGGAAACATTAACATAATGGAAGACAATCAATAGGCTCTAATAATTACAGCAAAACCGCACAATTCCCACAAGTAAACATGTGCTTTATGTGGTATACAAATTGCTATCCTGTAAAATGCGTAATTACATTCTCTGTAAAGCTATTCATCAGAAAACACAACTATCTCGTTATGCTCTTGAGGGTATTTCAAAACTTCACGCCGTAATGCCGGCAGCATCGGTTCAAAGAAGGTCTAAGAGCAAACAATAGCAAGCAGGAGCCGCGACGGTTCCCTCTTCAGGTACCTGGGAACAATAAACAAACATCACAGGAAGAGAATTCCTAAACTCCCTTCTCTCTCTAACTAAGAGAAAGAGAGGAATGATACGATTTTAGAGGCAACATTTGGGCTTTACAATGGGAGGAACTCCCTAATTCCCTCCGCACCCAGCGCTGACGGCTGGCTGGCGGAGGCGTCTCCCCAGTGAGGGGAAGTCGGCTCCTCCTGACATTAAAAACCGGTGAAAGATCTAGAAATACCTTTCTGGGAACAGGCTTACAGCAGTAAAAAGAATCCAGCTATTTTCTCACCCTATAAAACCTTTGCTTCTCCCATATTCTTCCCACAGGCACTGAGGACACTCTTAGTGGTTTTATGTACTATGAACTTTTACTTTATTATAAAAATACCGCTGGAGCGGGCTAGCGACAATAAAAAGACTTCCTCACTGCAGTCCCCCTAATTTTGATGAATTGCAGTTCATCAAAAGTTACAATGCAGCTAAAAATAGAGCGCTATGTTTTATCCTTAACATGTGAGCTGAATGCAGAAGCACTTCTGCGCTTAAATGTACAAGCCTGACTAGATTCAGGGCATATTAAGAGAACAGATATAGGAAAATAATTAGGATTTTGGCTTACTAAAGAAGTGTTTTTTTCCAGGCTGGCATGAAAACCCTCTAAATGGCTGAGCATACTCAGAGGTTAATTATTTTTGCCTAACCAAGACCCATGTATCAAAGCTGGAGGCTTTCTCCCAGCGTATAACGTAGCTGCTAATAGTGCTGCTCTGTGATTTAGTCCGTCATTCGCCTTACTGGCAGAAGTCCTGTGCGGTCTATACTCTGTCAGCTATAATTAGTTTTACAGATGCTAAATAGTCCTTCTTTAAAGTATAGATAAGTTAACGTACAAAAAAATATATATGACACCTGATTTAGGAGAACAAATCTGAGGTTGAAAATGGCAACCATTTCCCAGTATTAAAACCGATCACACGGTTTTACTTTTCTCACTTTCCTGCTACATTTTTCTACAGCTTATAATTATTCGATCTGCTCCCAACTTTGATCAGGATTGCCCTGCCTGCACTATCCTGAGCGCTGTCTTGACCTCGGCTAGCACGTAGGCACGTGGGCTACCTGAACCCCAGCACCTTCCTCACCTTTAAGTTCTCAGCTTTGCAATTATAAAATCACATAAAAATAAATAACGTGCTCATTACTGAAAAGAAAAAGAAGGAATTCCCCCACAAATATAACCTTTTGACTATACTTAACCTTTACCCAATATAAAGAAGACCAGAACCTCTATACTTGCATCCCTGCCTGCTGCTATTTGAACTAAGATATTAACTTAAAAATGTAAAAAAAAACAAACTTTGTTTTTTTTTTTTAACATGAACCAATCACTAACGGCAGAGAAAACACAATTACACCAGAAGTTATTAAACTAGGATGGATCCTGGATCTCCAGTTCTCCTCCTTTACCCTCTGGGCTGACATCGTGGTGCTGCCAGGGGAAACTGCAGGCTGTGCTACCCCCGTGTCCCTCTAGACACAGGGCAGCGGGAGGTTATCGTGCTGAAGCTGGTAACACAGAAACACACCCAGGATGCACTAATTTCATAGAATTGTAGAATGGTTTGGGTNCCCCCCCTTGCCCCCCTGCCCACGCTGGGGGGATGCAGCCCAGGATGCGGAGGGGGGGTTCTGGGCTACCAGCGCACGTTGCCGGCTGGTGTTTGGCTTCTCATCCACCCCCCAAGTCCTTCTCGGCAAGTCTGCTCCCCACCCATTCTCCCCCCAGCCTGTATTTGTGCATGGGATTGCAGTGATCCAGCACAAATACAAAGACAAACTTCAAACTGAAACAAAGTTGTAGCGTACATATGTATACAATGGTCTTTCCCAAACCGGAATGAGTTTGGAAATTTTTATGAAGTTGCATACCACAAAGGTATTAGCACAAGGAAACTTGTCCAAAACTAAGTCACTGTTCCAAGGCATTTAGACATGAAGCTCACCAGGACATAGCCGTGTGTTTTAACAGAGAAACTGTATATTTTCTCCCACTGCAGAACATCTTAATTAAAAGAAAAAAAAATAAATCCAATCTTAAGAAAGACAGTGCAGTTGGAAAATGTAATTTCAAATACTTCAACTTTACAAGCCTTGGACAGAATGGTTTGAAGAAGGAAAAAAGCTAACATTTCAAACCACAATACGCGATTGCAAACTTACCCGTTAACAAACTTTACGCTCATTGATGCCCAGCAAAATGGTGCAGCACATTCAGGTACAATCACGATAACAAGAAAAGACGAGAACAAGGTGTTGGAGACAGCCAGAAGTTCTTACCTGATCAATGGGGGGACAAGCCACCTCCCAGTGCCTGGCCCGTTCTAGTACGGCACGCTCTGCTAAAGACCTCACAGAGATAAGCCTAATCTTCTGTTTGTATGTCTTTTCATAGGCATTTAACTGACAGATCATAGGAATTTAACTGATTCTGAATGTAGTACCTTTTTTCCTCTTCTCGCTGTCTCTCCTCACTACTCAATTTGTCTCTCTAAAACTACAATAATAACAACAACAGCAAGCACCAATAATACTTAGCTTTTCCGAACCCTGCTGTTCTTACCGCGGTGAAATTCCATTTGAACTCAATGGGAGTTTTGTCTGAGCAAGCACTACAGGATTCCCTCCTTGATTTATAAAGAACAATTCACCCCAGCATCTAGATGCTATTTGGAAAAATTAAAAATAGATTACACAAAGCGACTCACAATGGATGCTATTTAACAGGCTCCTATTATCACTAAGAATATATTGGTAATCTTGGAGCGGGTGGCAGCAGGAGCATTTGATTTTTCTATTGTTATGATTAACCTCAGTAGGGAATATTTTGCCTTTTTTCTTGGGTATGTCTGTTTTACAGACTCCCCGCAAGTTAACAAGACCGTTACTGAAGAGTGATCTCTATAGGTTTATTCTTCAAAGCACAGTAAAACTTAATTTAATCACGGCTTCAAAATATACAATAAAACTAATTTAATTACACTTAGCAATGGCCACTAGTCTCATTAAAATGCTAATGAGGCTTATAATTATTAAATTGCTTAATGATTGTTAATAGAAATAAATGACAAAATAAAGCTTAAGCAGAGTCAGAGTGCCCTCGGGCAATTTTTCTTAGTGGCGGTTTCACGTGACATAGTTTCTTTGCAGTATTCAGAAAAACAAAGCAGATTAAAGTCTGAGGTAAGGGGGTATAAGAGAGAAGAATGCAGTTGGACGTGTAGCCAATCCGTTGTCTCCTCTTAAAATATTTAAATACAGCTAATAAAAACTTGCATTGCCTGGAATCTTTTAGAACATTTGTTTTCCTATTCTGTGCCAAATATGGGAAAAAAAAATCAAATATATATTGAAAACTCACAAAGAAATCCAGTTCACAAGAAATATTTTCTGCCACTGTTTGTAAAGTAATGTCATAATAGTAGCATTTGTATGAAAACCACCATAACAAGGAATAAAAATGGGACCTGTAAATACTCAACGACAGAGGCAAAGGTTACTCTCTATTATTTAAAAAATCTAATGGACACAGGTACCGATTGTAAGATCCATTCCCATGGCTAAAAGGAAAAGAAATTCAGTCACTGAGTTATGAGAAATGAGAGCTATCTTTGTGTTCTCCTTATATCTAGTAATCTGTAGAGGAAAATCACAAAGCATGCTGGCTTTTCAAGGTAAAATATTAATGGAGATGAACTGACTTTGGCAAAACGTGTGCCAGGGTATAAGGTGAGGAGGAGACCGGGTGTTCGGAGCTGAGAAATACTTGACTCAAATCAAAAGCAGCATTTTCACACACAATTTGCAATGTATTCAAAAGACGCTCTTTGTGTCCTGAAACGAAAACACACCTCAAAACCTCAAAAAGCAGCTGTTGCCATTTGGCCAAATGTCCTGCCCCCACTTTTTGACAGCCCTTCCCTGGCTCCAGGAGTGCCGGGCAGAGTGACGCGAGCGGCTCCCACTCAGGAATGGCAGCCCTGAGCCCAACTGCGGTAACTCGCTGTGCTAGTGACGAGGAGTTCCCCCAGCTCTTAATAAGGGGAGTTTTGGAGCCAGCAGGCAGCCAGGGAACTCCTCCCGGAGCCTTATGAATAGTGACAAGGAAGGAAAAGCAAAGGACCAAAGCAAATGAAAGCCAAGCAACCTTGGCTGCTTTTCGGGTCTTCTGAAGTGACTACACTGACCAAAAATGCCCACTGAACAGCTTCTCTAATCCTCTGCTAGGATATACTTGGGTCCGCAGGACGTAACGTTAAGTTAGAGCATATTCCTAACGGGCACATTATTCACAACTTGAAAAGAAAGTGGAACACAACTTTACAGCCTTGCCAGACAGGAGCAACCATCAGCGTTGGAATGGCTGGCACTTGGCTTTTCCAGAAGTCAGACCTCGTTAAAGAGAAAGAAAATCTTCCACAGCTTCAGAAAATACGTCTCCCTCCTCTTCAAGACCACCTTTTATAGGACAGATGCATAAATCATTATTTCTTCACTCCTATAAAGCACTGTTTCTTATTGAAGTACATTCACTCATCCTTCTAATCAAGAGAACATTGTCAAGCATCAGCACCTCATCAAAGGGGAGAAAAAGTTATAAAATCAAAGTCTCTGTACCAGTAGAAAACTGAGAAAAATTAATACACGCTAATTTAGTGATCTAAATCAGCAGTTATTAAAAAAACCCCATCTAATTTTGTGGGACTAATACAATCAGAATTCACAATTCTAAACTGTTTTATCCTGTCTCCAATGTCTTATTTTTTCTTCGTCAACCGCAATGATTCCTAGGTCAAAGTTCCCTTGACATCCAAATGTGACACTGAATGTCATTTAAAAATCCCAGAGCCGAACGTCGCCACTTTGCAGACACCTTGGCATATCCCTTTCCTGTGTTATATCTTTGGAATACTAAAAAAATAAATGTTTCTGGGTACATGCCTAGTCAGGCACTACCAGAATCCATTTTGATTCCGCTACAATCCAAACAGAGTTTAAGTGATTCCCTTGGGGAGAAATATTAGTCAATAAAGACTTTTCCAGGACACCCTACTGGGCTGGGAATAATTCACTCACTAACTTTATTCACTTAGAGCAGACAGCAACTGGAACTGCTGTGCTCTCCAGTTAGCAATTCATCTGCAGAGAAAATGCATAAACAGAGATTTATTCATTTGGCTAGAGGTTATCAGTAGCTTTCAGATATTTGGAGTTTTGCTCCCAAAGGCGAATGCTGAGCAGCAGTTTTGGGGCACGTCCTGAATAGCACACCGCAGTAGAATTAAATAAACATGCTTTAGCCAGTCGTATTTAGCAGGTGCCCAAATGAAAACTAAAGCTTTGACAAGTAATAATTTTGGTCTGGTTCACAACAGAATGGAGGAATCGGACAAGCTGTAAGGTTTCCCTTTTGTTAAATTTCTGAAGTTAATGTGCTCTTTCATATAGTTTATGAAACTGGAAAAAGTGATTTCCCAGTCGGATGTAAAAAAAATGAAACAATATAGATCACTGAAAAATTATGGGAGGATAGGGAATGGATAACCAAGAAATCTACGGGAAGGAAGAGGAGGAATCAGTGTGAAGACAGGACTAACGGAAAAAAATCATTTGGAGTACAGTAAAAGAATAGAAATATTGATAACTAGGTTGTCCTCACTTGTGGAGAACATAACTTGGTCAACTGACAAATGCTTTTGTTTTCAGCAAGGAAAATTGTGTTCTTATGGGATAATATACTAACTGGCCTAAAGCAAATGGAAACCTTCCTTGTGGTGAGGCAATTCAGAGGTCTCTTCTCCTTTCTCCACATCCAGGAAAGTATGGGCTGCTCTCTCCATCTTGGTGGCTTATTTCATCATCCCTGAAGCCTTGGAATCCATTTCTGAGTTCTTTAGTATAATGTCTAGTGACTGATGAGAAATCAGGCTGGGCTATTTGCTGTGTTGAGTGAGCTTAGACTGTATATTTATGGATCAACGAAGCCCTTCTGTTTTAACTCCAGTGGAAAATTGTTTTCCTGTAATAGTCCTCCTTAGCAATGGTAAAATAATTCGCTGTCTATAGCCATTTCTTCATCCAGTTTTTCTATCAGATATAAAGAAGACGGAAAGCACTTGATATTTCACGGACATTTTCACTAAGATCTGGAAATACGGGGCAGGGGGAATTGCTTTACACAGGCGCAGTGTCACTGAGTTATCGCACCAGGCTGGGCGTCCACTTCGGCTATTCTGTGTCGATGGCAATAGTTATCTGCAGTGCTGAGATTATAAAGTCAGTAGAGAAAAACTCTTACCGTTGAGTTCTTGCATTCGAACTACAGTACAGTTTCTTTTCATAAATCAGAAAGATTTAAAGATGATTTTTTTTTTTCCCAGGGAATTTGCATTACCGTTATAATAATTACTGCAAGAATGTTTTCCTGAGGTACAGAAATATTTTGCTTCGTATTGTCAATCTTTAGAATGACAAATGAGTTGTTGATGATAGCTTAGTATCCGTTCCTTGTTTTAATGAAATCAGTGCCGAGATTAAACTTGACAAAGAAGTTTCTCTGCAAACAACTTGTGGCAGGGTAAGCCTGCTGAGGTCAAAGTGATTCCAGGCCAGTTTACGGAAGTATTTACACTGGTCTTTGTGCTTGAATTAATCAGATGCAGCCAAGACCATATCAAGGCACAAAAGACGACAAAAAAGCTCAAACCACAAAGCAGTCAGGAGAATAAGAAGAGAGTATTAGAGAAGGTGGTTTGGGAAATCCAGGTCATGGATATGGTATCAAATGCTCAGGACCACCTCAGGAACTGGAGCAATTTTTCCCAACTAGCTCCTAAAGGAAGTTAGGTTATTAAACCCACGTGAGAATAGGTAACAGTAATTAGACCACTCTCTAGTGACCCACAGCAGAACTCCATTAATAGGGCGACGGCTTCTGTCTCCGTAGGAAGAAACAAGTCAAGGTGCTGTCCCCAGGAACGGGAGGGAAAGTCGGGCTCAGGAAGTCCGAAACAGAACACACAAAATAGCACCGCTTGAGAAAAAAAGGGCAGGGAAGATGAAAAGGTGAAATCTTTTGAAAAATCAATTAGCTGAAATAAAAGACAAAAGAATTAGGAAGCTCTGTTGGTTTTAGAAATACTGAACGGGAATAGCTTATGCCTAAAGTACAAAACAAGCCTGCGGTGAGGGCAGGGGTGGCCCGTCTCAAAACCAAGGGTTTTGTCTACTTGGAGCCGATATTTGGTTCTGCCTGCCGCGCCACCCTGGCGTGTTGATTCCTAAGGAAGCTTCTGGTAGAGACAATATTTCATCCAGTTACGTCACTTTCAGTAATCAAAACACCCTTTCTCAGGATTTCTCAAGAACCAATGTATGTACAAAATCACTTCAGTTATTTTAAATCCTGTCTTAGGGGCAATTTGCCTTACTTCCGAGGCCAACTCCCAGAGCCGTGTCTTTGGAAGTTAGTAGCACTGGGAACCCAGCTCAGGTCCTCCAGGAGACGAGAGAAGCAGCACCCATAATGATTTAATTCTAAATATAGACTCAGCGAAACAGTGTGGTAATAGATTGGCAAGTAATTACATTCTGAGTAAAAATATGCAGGTAAATCACATTCACTTATGTGCAGAAAGCTTGTATAGTAATTATGACTCATCTAAAAACCTATTTAAATCATTTGTTTTAAATCTTGGATGAGGCTTGAGTGCTGCACATTCCTTCGCATTCCCCACGTGCAGCCCTTTGCAAAGGATCCAGATTTATTCTAAGAGTTGACTTCTAAAGGAGTGAGCAAAAATTAAGCCGTTGCACATTCTGTCAAGAAGTAAATGAAATAAGTTCTGCCGGGCATTTGCACGGGGAAGAAAAGAACAGCTATTAGATATTGATGTTTTGCAATAAAGAAATTAAATACATTAAGTATTTGACAGAGACCATACGTAAAGGAGACTCTAAGGTTTTTGGGGAGCTGTTGAGATTTTAAGATTTGCAGGATCAAATGTATATTGTGAGTTTTTAAATACCAAGAGGTCTTTCTACTACATGTGACTTAAACTAGTAAAATAACACTAGGTTTTGGAAAATTAAGAAGCCCTAGAGAAAATTCTGAAAGTGTTGAAGCTGAAATATAGACGCAGAATACAGTCTTGCTGAGGTAAAATAAGAGAAACATATCCTACTGAATAAAAAAGGTAAGAAAAAGTAAGACAAATGGAAAAAGGGAGAAATGACAAAATTTGCACGGGTGAAGATTTTTTCCTTCTGTTTAACATAATTTTTAGAATGACCAGTCTTTTCCGAGCTCACTGCAAAGGAGTTTATGAAAGAATGTTCCGTTTGCAATATTCTATAGCAAAGATAAAAAAAGTAATAAATTGAAAAGTAAATCCCGAAGAAACTCCAATAGATACTGTGTAACCTGCATGCTTATGAATGCTTTTTCCCCAGTAGCATTAATTGTGAAAGTCATGGAGCTAAATTCTATTTTGTCAAGCACGAGACCAATACAGAGCGAAAATACCTGCCTTGGATTGGTTTTATTGTTATTTTTATATGATGAGACAAGGAAAAGCGCAAAGGAAGACTGTGAAGTGTGAGGAAACAATAATGCACTATTAATACACATGATGTTCATCAGTGCTTTCAAGACACCAGCAGCCTAATTACCGTCGAGTAAACAGTAGTGCGGATATTTATAGGAAAGTTGTCCCATGCGAGAAAGCGTGGAAGCGCTGGTTTGAAAAAATAACAAGAAGGTGGCAGAAGCTGACGTGGTAACGCAGGATTTGCTTTTTGTACTTTTAGGAAAAGCAAATACAGCACCCCAGCGTGGCACAGATCCGCCAGTTCTCCCCGGCCCGGTCAGTTGGTGCAGGCTGCCATCACGCTCCTTCAGGCTGGAAGCCACATGCCTGCGCCGCTGTATTTTAGCTTATAAATCCTCTTTCCCTCCCTGCGAACGTGAATGTCTTCTTTTTTTAATCTAAATTGTTGCTGCCTGAGAGCTGCGCCTCTCCCCTTTGCTGGACTCCCCATGGCTTCCAGTACCAACTGGAGTTCCCAGTTCACTCGGAATTCACTTGCAGCCAATATTCCCAACGTCCGTTTGCTGCAATTGTACGTCTGCCTCCCCCTCTCCCTACGCCGCCTAACCAAGCTGTAACTTGCACTTATTTGGTGCTTTATCGGAACATCCTTGGCACAGTGACTCAGCATGACCTGGAGTCGGGATTTGAGTGATTTACGGGGCTGAAGGTGTCAGACACCAACAGCAGGGCTCTCTGGCTGTGGCTGAGAGAGAAAACACAATCGGAACATAGAGTTACTCTTGAGTAAGAGAGGGGAGAAAAGAAACCCAGACCAAACAAGTAGAATGCATCTCATCAGACACAAAAATACCAATTTGTAGCTTAGGTATAACTAGCTTTTTCATATTTCCATGTCCTCTGTTGAATAACTGGTTCAGACCTTCACATATATGATAACCAAAGCCTGTATTCCAGACAAGGCGATCTAACGCACACTGATTATTTGTCCATTTGCATTTCATCTGCTGCATCTTCATTAGTTATTTTTTATTAGTGGTATCCGATGAACCTCTATTTAACTGCAGAAACTTTTCCTTTGGGTCCCTAGACACACGAGGGAGCACTCCATACTGCCGTGGTCTGCTCACGTACATTTTCATCCCGGTCCTTCTCAAGGGAGGTTCTCAAGCCCGGGCTGCTCCAACACGTTACTAGCTCGCTTCTACCTTTTGTGTCAGCCTCCATGAAAATACTAATTGACCATTCGCGTCTTAAGAAACTCTGCTGGTTAACTCCTCTTCAGTGCAAGATCAAATTCCAGAGCCTTGTCTCAACCTTTTTTTTTCCCTCAAAACTTTATCCACATTACTCTAACTTCGATCTACACTAATTTTCTATCAGCAGATACTTTCATTGTATTCAGAAAGGCGTCACTCCATTAAATGCTTTGTTGAAGACCAGATTGATAAGATCTATCCTTTCTTGTCTCATCTAGAAATTGGTTCAAATATTCTGTACACAGATGTGCACATAATTTCGTTTTATTGCAAGTTATTGATGGGTCTGCAGGTCTAAAACCAGATATAGCTGAAAGCATTATTCTTTTTCATTTTAAAACTGTATTTGGCATGTCTCACATTTCAGTGGTTTTACGGCAGTGTATAAACCAATACAACTGGTTAATATCACAGAATGCAGTAATGAAAAACATGCAAGGGCAATTTCATGCATCTGTGTGTGTATATATACTTATTTTATGATTCATATTTTAGAATTCATGGATCTTTTAGGGTATCCAAAGAGGCAACGCTTATTTTAAGAGTTGCTACAATACATATAAATTCCTGCCTATAGCACTAACATGCAGAAAACTATGATGAGAGCGGAGAAGATGGGACTTAAAAAAAAGTATCCAAACAAAAAGTATCCATAACAAAATCCAACTCAGAATTGAGGGCTTCTGTAAAACACCATGCAGATCACAATGCAGAAATCCACTGCTAACGAGGATTATTTCGGGGTTAGCAACGTTGTGTGAATGGCAAATCTCACTCAGAACAAGGACATATGGAAAAGCTCTGATTGGATTGCAAGTTTGAAGCTATCACATAATGCTCATTTTTACCAGGGCGTCCTGAAGATGCCACAGTCAAATGAGACAATGATATTTGAAAAAGATACAGCTGAACATTTTGATACCTTCAAGTAAAGCATTTTAACTTCAGATCTCTTTATGTTACTTCTGTTAAAACACTTTACTCAATACTTCAGCAGACATAAGCTTGGATTCAGACAATAAATTAAAATGTAATACGTAATAGTTTGGGAAAACACACTAGCAATAAGCCATTTCCTGCATTTTTTTCCTGCTTCTATAGAGACTATATAGGATTTTTTTATTTTCACACTCTTTTATCTTCCCTCTTTTCTAAATTTAAGCTCAGCTTTAGGGCACAGCAGAAATAAAAATAGTGCTGTGTTCCTCATTCATCAAAGTACTGAACAGGGGTTTATGTGAGCAGTTTCATTCAAGCCCATGGGTTTATGCCAATGTTTAAAAAGAAATATATATGTGTGTGTTTCTGTATAAGTCAGCATCTTCTGCCAATTAAGTTGTGAAAACTTTTCTAAACATTGTTCCCATAAAAAGCAAAGAACAATGGTTTGGGTTTGGCGTTTTGTTTCATTTCAGGAGCGGGAGAAGAAATCCCATGTTTGCTGTGGAATAAGCACTGGATCACTGGCACGTGTGACTCCATGAACACCATCTTTGTCTTGATATCCCTGCACCAGTTTCAGAACCAATTGAGCACAACAAAAAAACCCCAAACTTTCTCCATATATAAGGGTCTATAAATTCATACTTTCAATGGGAAACTTTAATTTTTACTCTTCACTTCCTGGTAGTGTTTGGCTTTTTTTTTTTTTTTCTTTAGATATTTTAAAGTAGTCACAGTATATAAGATGTTGCAGATGGAATAACTAAATTTTCTGGGATTTGGCGTTTGTTTGCACATAGCACACAATGTGAAACAAAACATGAACAGGAGAAATCTGACGTAGTGTGAAGGATTATTCAGTACTATCCCTCAGTGATGTGGATAGAAGTCATCAATTCTAACCTGTCCTGCTAAAGAAGTACATTTTCTAATAGTTGGCCAGAAATTTAGATGAAAGGAGCTCACGACCTCAGGTTAAGTTCCTAAAGGGTAGAAGCAAGCATGAGGAAATCTCTTCTTTATGAGTAGCCTTAGTGAACAGACAGTGCGGAATAAGGATGAAAACTAACCCACTAAGTCATCTTTTAAGTGATCCTTGAAAAACTGGGACAATAATAGTAAGAGTACAGAAAGTTGCACTACCAAGTCTTTTGCTTTATTTATAGACACGGCTTTGAAAGTGGGAGTCTATCAACAGACCTAATGACAGCTATGTCAGACTTTGAAGACAGATAATATCGTAAGCTTTGCCTTAATACCGCCTTTCTATCCTGATTGATTCACTAATATAATTTTTTTTAAGACCCACAGACCAGATTGGAGACCGCAGCTGATAAGTTGCAGACAAAACAGAGGAGGAGTTGTTAAAGAACAGCCCAAGCACACATTCACACAGCATGTCAGAAATTAACAATATTAATATGCTGTTTTACCTTTATCAAACTTACTTTTCTCACACCTGAAATATACTTTAGCAATCATCCTAGGGATAATTGTGAGAGAAGAGATTTAAATAATCTTTTCCCTCCCACACTTCCTAATCTGTTTGGAGTGAGAGCTTCTTTAGCAAACAGTGATTATTATTCCCTGATTGTACAAGGTCTAGCACTGGGGGATGATCCTAATGTGAACCTTTTAGATTTTATTGGAATATAAACAGCAATATTATAAATGAACTTTTTTATAGCTTTGCATTGTAATGCAATGTAACTAATCAACTCTCCTCACTCACCTCCGCACTATCTAAACCTGAGATTACTTTCAACACAACTTCAGTGTGACATTTGGTATGACTTTGTTACTCTCAACTCAGTCATATAAATCTAATCAAATTATAAAACCTTTACTAAAACCAGCTTACACGACCAGATTTACTCTTTAACCTATGTAGCTTTATATAAAAGCAGCAGAGACAAGTTTGTTTTTTTAAAGTTAGTATTTCTCTAAAATGAAAACTTTTTTCAATTCAATCATGAACAAACTACAATTAATGCATTTCCCATGGAATCTATACATTTTGGAACATATTCTATAAAGTGCTGAGAACGATCCAGATTGTCAGAGGATAAACCGTTAATGAAAAGTCTACCTTGGAAAAGTAGCCAGTTTCTTGTCACCTACAAAATTAGTGATCGTCATTGGCACCCAGAGGTGATTCATGAAGATAGCTTTTGACTGTGACGGATGAACAACTTAAATGTCTACTGGCCAAGATGATAAAAAGCAAGGTGACAAAGACAAGACATATTTTTGCAGAAGAAAATGAACAGAAAATCAAAGCCCAGTAGAAAAAAAAAACCCAGCGGTTTAGCTTACCTTAGCATAAGTCTAAGTTCTAAGAAGAGCTTCGTCAAGTCTGAAGATCATGAAAAAAGAATGAAAGGTGGAGCTTGTGTTTTTTCCCCATGGCAAACTTTTTCTGTTCTCTCTTCATAAATTCTTAAGCAGCACAAGAACAAGTTTCTCTGTGTTTCTCCTCTGTGGTAGCTAAAATTATCATTTACTTTTACAGAATTAGGAACATGAAGTTCTTTATATGTCCCCCGTCCTCTTCATATTGTTGTGTTAACTAAAGAATCCAAAGAGCCTCATAAACAGTTATCTTTCTCCTGCTCGCAACTACAGCTGAGGATTAGATGGAGCTCACATAACGAGTTTATTAAAATAATTTATTATAAAGTATTACTTTGCTTCTTATTTTTATCTTCATTACTTTTTCTAACCCCTCTACTGCTCATTTACAAGTTTAACTCTCCTCCAAGAGGTTCCACTATCTGATCCAAAGTCTTTTTGATACAGTCCACCTGCACCACCTCGACTCAGGGAAAAGTGCTTAATTATGCAGAAGAACATCAGAAAGTCCCCAGAAAGCAGCCAGAAATGGTAAGAAAGGTAATATCACAAGCAGAGGTTAGACTGTTGAGACGGGGAGGGCTGTCCCAACATTCAAGAAGAAAAATACTGATGGAGAAAGGTCTGAAATCCTGAAGTAAAGGAAGTTGCAAGGCAACAACTCAGCAGTTTCAAAGATCAGTCTGAATAAACACAGACATAAGGTCCCACTCGGGGGTGGAGAGCATATTGATGCTTACCCTACAGGCTCATTAGTCCTAGCTAGATATTGTGTACATGAGGCGATAACTAATTGCTTTATACTTTTAAATTGTGTATACCCTGCTAGCAGAGTTTCTTTGCTAATGGGAAAAAACTAAATATGAGATGATTATCCAGCAACAACAACAACAAAGCCCCAAACACAATTCCTAGGCATGTAATTAGAAAGGAGAGAAAAAGAAAAAACCTAAAATTGTGCTCAATAGTGAAAAGCATCTATAGACTTCACCCAGACACTTCATGGAGCACGCCAATGACTTGGCTCCCATACAAGCCAAGGGCTTGGCCATCAGCACAGTATCTCAAAGGCCTTTGTTTAGAAGATGCCTCCCAGGTTGTGATTTGCATATTATGTTTTAAGGAAATAAGTATATCATGGCAATCGTTCTTTCTTCAGGAATTTCATTGGAGTGAGGTGGTATATCAGAAACCAGGTATATCGGTATTCTGCACTCTTTTGGTTGAACCAATATTTTTAATTATAGCCTTGTAATAGAGTCTGCACTCCAGTGACATGAAATAATCTGAGTTTACTGGCTACTTCAGGTCCATTGCAAATACCACAGAAAAGGTCAAGAGTTTAGGGCTTTTTATGTGTGTGTGAAAGACAGGTTTATTTATTTTGAAATAATTGTATTTGTTTTAGAAGTGTAGTAATATCATTGCTACAATGTTGTTCTAAGAGATAATAAGATTATGCTATCATAATACAATACTTAGCCTGTGGTCTTATAGTTTAGCCACTTGGAAATCAGATTATTTTCATGTAAACGGAGGTGCAATTATGTTACTATTTTTGTATAAACACACTCTCCCCACCTGCCAGCAATTTGGAAGCTGTAAGTGAAATCTGGTGATGAACACGGGGTTATAAATGGATCCTTAATTTGTATTTCCATCCTCTAATTTTTGGTCTTTTCTCAGTTTGGAATGTTTTGCGGTGTTATTTAGATGATTCAGGGCTTCCAAGTTATAGCAGCCTCTGGCAGGATTTTGTCGGGCAGTGAGAACTATTCCAGCAGGAAGAATTGCTTTAAGCTCTAAAAACACCTGATAAGTCTCCTACTGGGCTCGTAGAAAGTGGCAGTTTCATTGACAAAGACAAATTCGACGCGGACGCAGTGCCAGAAGTATCTTGACAGGCTGTTTGTAGGCTGCAGCGATAGCGAATAGGAGTTCCTCCCAAAAGCTTCCATCCCTCAGTCCTTCCAGTATGGGAACTTGACCATGAGTCCTTCATCATGGGTATGCCATATTTAAAATATCCGAAAAACCTAATAACAATGCACTAAGATACCAAAAGGGTGATACAGGAGAGGAACTCATTTTCCAAAGTGTGACTTAGAATCTTGTCAGTATTTCTCTTGTGGTATTCTACACTACGTAATAATGAATTTCATAGTACTATAAATCAAGTAGAATAGCACTGATTGACATGGATAAAATAAATCTCTTGTTGGTGATCAGCTGCCTACTGAATAACAGTATTTTCAGTATTTAAAAATACAATAAATAGTGCAGTAAGGTATTTTAAGTTTGCAAAATTGCTGATTAAAAAAAAATTATACTTTGGAGTTAACAGCACAACATACATTAACTTCAAGAATATTGCTCAGTAATTTAGTGTTCGGAGTGAGTTTGCACAAAATATAAGAAAAGTTGCACTGAGTAAAGAGCAGCTTTCAAAGTGTCTCTACTCATCTCAGTTTCCTGCAACTTCAAGCACTTCTTGTCTCTAGAAACACCGATTCCTACAGATTGCTTGTTCCAGACAAACTCAGCAAATTTCATACAGCAAAGAAACACCCGTCAAATGTGTAGTCTGTAAAAAAGTTTACTTTTAATCTCAAATACTGCATTGAATAAATGAAAACTTCAAACGGAGCTCTAGGGACAATCACAAAAAAAAGAAGAATCAAAACTCTTCTGGTAAAACCGTAGAAATATTCTGTCCTGGGACAGCACTGTGGACAGTTTAGACCTCTGGATTACTAACCCAATCTAATCCCTTTCTCAAGGTTTTGAGAATTGTAATTTTTTTTTTCTATACAGGAATTAAATACAAATTTATTTGGGAAAAAAGGTGAACCAACTGAATACTCAGCTGCATGAATGGCTGTTTTAAGTTTCATTCTTGCTACAACTGACTCTTCTGTGACTCTATTTCATGCATAAGGACCCTCTAGAGTTGGTGCCTCTCAACCTCATACTGGTCACAAGCGGCTGTTATGAGAACTAAGCATTATCCTCAAGGATTGCAAAGACCTTCAATTTAGATGAATTAAAAACTGCAGTCCAAAACATGGATATAAGATCAATTTAGGTATCTCCAAAGCTAGGTGAGACATGGGATTTCAGGTTGCTTTTGGTATTAAATGTTCAGTCCTCACCTAATCTGCAAAGTGGTTACAGCAGCTCTTCCCCAGAGCCGCCTGCTGGAATACGCTTTAATGGCACGGTAATCTGCTCTTCATCCATAAAACATTTCATCTGCAAAACTATATCAGAATCTAGTCCCTAGGTTACAGCAAATCCCAAATGTATCTACAGGCACATGACACTACGCAAATGATAAACTTTCCCTACAAGAACACCCATTCTTTTCTCAACAATATCACTCTGTCTCCCTTTACAGTCATGTATCAGCTCAGAATTTAAAAAGTAAATGCTGCGGATTCCCCATGGCCACAGTTCTCCTTCTCTCTGTGGAAATCCGTGTCTAAAATAACTCACATTCAATTACACAGGTCACTTGTGACAGTGACTTTTCTTGGTGAGCCTGAAGAGAAGTCTGCAGTATCTGAACCATGAAAAATTATGCAGAGTATTTCACTTTAAAGATGTGCCAGATTAACAGAAGGTAATTGGGGTAGATTCTGAATGGGAGCCGCAGCTTATTTGCAAATGCCACAGACAACACTTCTTTTTGCTTAGAATTTTCTATTAGGTGCTTTCCTAACAACTTATTTTTATCTGTGTCACCCCAAGCCAATATTCCTTATTGATTTTTGTTGTTGCTTTTTCTTGGACCAGTTCAACTCGTCACTTCTACTGCTACGTCTACAACTGCAACCCTTCTACTACTATTCGGTGTGAGCAAAGGAGAAATGTTAAACAACGGCAGATGGTTTAAGATGACTTCTCTCTTTGCAATATTTTTTCCCAGATCTGAAATCTGCACTATTCCAGTATCATTAAGTGTATCCAGGTTGAATTTTAATAAAACTATATGACAATATAAATAATGAGAAGCCTTATATTGAGTGATGTTTTGGAGGACTCCACAGGCAAGACTTCCTCCGCCCCGCAACATACATCTTGATATTATTCACCGAACTACTCCAAAGTTACTGCTCTAATATTAGTTTGGGATAAGAAATTAGCACATGACCAGAATGATAACGAGAGACATTATACTTTCCTTATGTATATGTGTACAAAAGATGAAAACTGGGCAAGTTTTAGAACTTTCTCAGGAATCTATTTAGACAGTTTGCACACAGTGAACGTTCTGGCCTCAAATGAGATGTCTTTAAAAAAAAAAAAAAAAGATTCTATTTGACTGCATCTGGAAGATGCTACTTCCTTGACTACATCTAAGAACACGCACCACACCATGCTGAATACCAACATCTTTTTGGCCAAAAGAACAAAAGGATCACTTTCAGATAACTTTCCCATTTCCCCCTCTCTTGGATTGAAAGCTATTTTAAACCTATCATCTGAGCAGCTTCCCAAACCCCTAATTTATGAATCTTCCTTGATTATCTCAAAGAGTTTTAGTTAATATAAATACATGCCAGAGGAAATAAGATGTCCTGTAATATTATATCAAATATGCAATTTGCAATAGCATTCCTTTATTAAAAACGCCAATTATAATTTCACATAAAATTTAATTGAGGTCATTACCCTCCTGACAAGTTATTTCTAAATTCTTTCTTCTAATAAGATTTGTTATTTTAACATTTTCCACATCAATGCTTCTTTCACATCTATATACTGCTTATCTATTTATAAAGATAATAGAAATTACCCATCATTTGGTTGTATCATTGTGCTATTAATAAGAAAGCTATCTATTTAACTGCTTATCTGGGAGATGAGATTACCATTTACGTGTAAAATTGTAAATGCGGTCTTCCTAAAATGATAATTTATTACAACAAAATTATATTTGTTAAAATATTAGTGAAGAAAAATAACCCTCCAGTTATGAATTAATTGTGAAGGTTGTTTTATTTTGTAGCCGTGATGAAAATGCTTGGGAAATGTACAATCTTAAAAAATAAAATTCATTTTTACACTGGGCTTACTGCATCGTTGCCATGTACTTCACAAAGTTAAATATGGCTCGCCAATTCATTATGTAGGCAAACAATGGAGGTCATGGTATTCACTAAGAGATCTCAACTACTTGTTCCTGTTTTACTCAGAAATAATATATTGTCCAGGACAACTAAGATTATTACCTTGGAGGTTTCCTAAGCCTCATGGGATGCTTTACTTCATGTAAATGCATGTGGTGGAGGGTACCTTGGCTGAAGGGCATGCAGGTTTCCTTCTTCACAATAAAGTTGCCTTAGGTATGTTTGCCATTGACGTGCGAGTAGTCAGATATTCAAGACACAATTAATTCTGTTTTCAGTCCTTCAGATACTTAATACATTTGGGAAGGTCATTTGTGCCGAAGTTTAGTATAAACCCAGCTCTGGACTGAAAAAATAATAACTCTACCTTCACTCAAACTAATCTAAATATATTAATTCATACTGTAATATTATGTATTTAAACCTCAGGGACATTTAAGAAAAAGGAAGGGGTTTTTTTTCTATATTTTACCACTAATAGGCATATAAAAATAGGCAACAAGGAAACATTTGCTTTTAGTAAATAACATCCAGTCTTGTACTGTAAGTCACACCTTAGTGTATACACAACCAGCGGAAAGCGCTGCTTTAGGGTGAAAAGAAATGGGAGGCAGTGTCTGAGCAGTGATTCATGTGGCACAGCTGAGCACTTCCACTTCCAACACCGAGTAAAGTGCTGCCGCTCTTACACCCGCCAAGATGAAAGAGGCAGCGGGTCTCCTCCACCCCAGACTAGGACACTACAGTTGTTTCTTCAATACAGGACAACCTAATTTCATCCTTATGATGGCAATAACTGAGAGAACAAAGTAATGAGGTCTTAAGTGGATCAAGCGGAGCATATAATGGAAAGTAACATCACTTTTGAAGGTTGCACTTACCCATAATTAAGATCTTAGTGTGCAAATAGCAGCTTATGACCCAACATTCCCTATGTGTCCCTTTCCTGATTTCTATTAAAAAACCCAATGATTTCTTCTAGAACCGAGTAAACACTGAGAATGAACTATTCTGCCGTGACGGGGTCCCACAAAGCAGGACGGGTGCGCAGAAGGGTAGTTTGCCTAAACTTGGCTTGGGCTGGATTAGTTTATTCCCTGATCAGCTATCCCCTAAAAAACCAATGCCAACGTAAGGGACCAAAGAATCAGAAAGAGTTTGGTGAAATACAAAATAAATGCACTGATTCACGGTAAACAAAATGATTACATCAGGACCGGTTCTATTTGCATAGTCTTTAAAACTCTACTCTGAGCTCAGGTCCTAGGTTTAAGGTTCACCTTCTATCCTCCAGTGATACCACTCTGCCTCTTTTGAGGATGGGAGTTCAAAGAAAAAGCAAAAAAAAAAGGAAAAAAAGGAAAATAAAAGGAAAGATGACGAGCATGTTTGTTTAAAACATATCTCATGGCCTTTAAAGAGATAAACCCCACAGTGTAGATATAAAGCATGGTGGCTCTTGGCTGCAGATTTATTTCCTCCAGACTCAAAGCCAGTAACTTAAAGTCATTTCTTTGGTAGACTCAAATTGCTCACGGGGGTCCTACCCTGCTTTTCATAGGAAAACTGAACTGTGACTTCAGAAACACGTAACGGAGAGAGATGGGCTGAAAAAAAGACACAGTCTGCTGCCTTAATGGCTTCATATGCTTATTTCTATCAGTACTCTCAGGAAAGTGAAATAACTTTGGTTTAAAACATACTGAGTCTTCCTGAGAAGCAGTTGTATGTGAAACACACTTTAAAAAAAAAATGAGGATCACAGAAATGTTTTTCCATTCTTTTTCACTGAAACTAACAAAACTGCAACTGCCTACCTTTGAGCGTTTGTGAGGAGAAGATTTGAAGAATTAAAGAAGTACAATTTTATGCCGTTTTCTCCCGCTGTCTTTATAATTTTGGTGTAAGATTTTCTTTTTTTTTTCCTCTTTCTAATAGTTTTCTGTTCTCTTAGCTTCTGATGTTTGTCTTCAAAATACTTGTTCACCAAGAAGAAAATATAGTTGGCATTTGCTTCATGGTTTATTCCTTGTTAGAAAATAAGCTTTCACCTCGTGTGAAAGAATATCTATAAACTGAAACCTGAGAACTGTTTCCACCCACGTTCTGTTGCTTCTTTCCATAATGATGCTGGTAGCAGTCCCGCAAAGAGCACCTGCATGGCATTATTTCAAAGCTGGGCTTATAAATTAGCTGGCGAGATTAAATTTTTGAATTGCTAAAATATTCAGTTATAGTAGGATTCATTGCCCATATGTTAAATTTTCCAGAGAAACCATTCTATCTTATTTATCATCTATTTAGTTTACTGTATTTCGTATCCTTCTAAAATATTTACATGAGGATTATGGCACTTTTAAAAACTGTGTTACTTTTTCCCCATTCAGTGACCGAATGAATCCCTTCAGATAACTGTGTATCCTTCTTTATATTGTTATAGAAAGACAGAAATTACAGAACAGAAGAAGAACGGGAGAGATTACTATTTTGCACACTGATATTTTCCTTCACGAGGAAACACAGTGCAGAAATTTATGCATTACAGTAAAAATTCCTTTGCCAAATGTCATTTAAATAGCCAGAGTTTTTGGTGATATAAAGATTTGCTAGGAGGATAGGACTTCATTCCTATAAATAAATAAAAAACATAGTCATTGCTCCGTGAAAGGGGGTGTATTGATCCACAGCAGTCAAACAGGGAGGCTCACACAGATACGCACATGAGACAGCCGCTACGACGAGAGCGAATTTATGAAACTACAATTTTTGCGGCGATTTAACTAGATCTAGCCTTGCTAACAATAACAACTCTGTATTTTGAAGCTGTGAACCGGTCCCCTTAATAATCTATTGACTTTCAGATGTAGCACAGAGGGAAGAAAAAAATACCCCCTCGTTTGTGAACTGTCTGAGCTTGATCAAGCATCTCCTACCCGATAATGACAGAAGCTTGCATGATCTCTTAGGTGTGGAACATAAAACCTCTGTTCACTTCAGCTACTCTGTGAAACCTCGTAAAATTTTGAGAGACTTAGCACTCAGCTGATAATATATTGCTGCATGAATTGAGCCAAAAAATACCCATAAAAGTGTTCCTTTTACATGCTCTAAAGGCTCCTGAAGGGAGAGGAGGGCGAGAGAAGCCAGAGAACCAGATTTTCCGGTGTTGTCTACATAATGAGGTCAGCGGGGCTTTGTGCTAACCCTAGTACTTGCTTTCGGAGGAGACAGCTTACAAAGTCAGACTATCAGAAATGAAGAACATTCGAGTCCCACACACTAGTGTTTTTAATGACTGACTTAAAAACAGGGCACCTGTATCTGAGAAATCTGCCTTACTCCGTTATACGATTTTATAAACATGCCTCACTATCGTATTCATTTTTGCTGCTTGAGGGTTACGAGGGACAAGTTAGTGAGGAAGATGATGATATATCTCTGCTAGATTGCCAAATAGACGGATTCCCAATGGTATTCTTGCATGGCAGGTATTATTTTAATACAGACTATAACAAAGCAATGAGGTATATAATCTACGTATCAAAATAGATATTTATCAAGTGGCTGAATATACAACTCCTTTTTGTTACAAAAGGAATTTCATGCTATTAAATCTGTATTCATTTTTTGTTATTAGTTTGGTAACAGCAAATATATTTGAACCACTCTAAAATTTTACAAAGTCAGTTACTGGGATTAATTTATAAAATCCTAAATATTCCGTGAAGTTGTGGGGCTCATTTCATAATTCTTCTCCCAGAGCAGCAAGGAAAAGCAACAGCCAAGGTTGCTCCCCACTGTACTCCCCACCTGGAGTACTGTGNTAGCCATTCCATGTCGAAGAAGCCCTGGGGGTGAAAAATCCCAACCCACCCCCGGAGTGCAAGTCACTAAAATCTGCTTCATTCGCAAACTGTAAGTGAACAGCGTCCAGGTGGTTTTTGGCACAATCATTGACCTTCATCCTAAAACACAGTGTTCGGAAGATAAGGGGCTCACCTACCCTAAACCTCCCCAGTATTGCGTACTACCAAACACTATTGCTGAGAGTTTGTGTAGACAAAATCTTCATGATTTTATCTGACTGCGTGGACAAAATCGTCATGATTTTATCTGACTGATCCTCTCCTGTTGATAGACCTCATATTTTCTAAAATCCAGGTAAGCTGCAGACACAATGGTCAAACCTCTACTCTTCAGTTATCTTTATTCTTTCCCCCAGGAATCTGGGACACAATTTCTGCCCTCCCAGCCGTAGTGACTCTTCCTCCATCTCCCATTTCCAGGAAAGGATGATTTAGTGCATTCTGGCATCCCTAGCACACAGTCTAGGCACAGTGAATTAGCCCCGGCCAGCTGCTGAAGCTCCCCCATGGGCCTCGGCTCCAATTTGGGATTGCTCTCCCGGAGCTTTGCATCCAGTATAGTACAGCTTCCAGGAGCGATGATACCACTGGAACACATTCTGGTGCAGCAGGCTGATGATGACCATGATACGACAGCAAATTCTGGCTTACATCAAGTCTGCTGGTCCCACAGCTGAGACACGCTGATGGCAAGCGGCTCCTCACATTCTGTATCTTGCTGGCTAAGATTTAAGCCAGGATCTTAATCTGGGTAGGTCAGATAAGTCTAAAGAGCTACCAGGTGATTTGAGGTTGATCCTGTGCAAAGCAAACCACGTGCTGCCTGTGGGAGAGCCCAGCTTCAGCCTCAAACCCTCTCGTAAGTGTCAGCCAGCACATCACGGATCAGCTCCTTGTGTTTCTCCACCATGGAAGACAGTCCTAATTTGAGCGACGCAGGACTGATTTCTCTTCTAATGCTCGTGAAAACTGCATTTTTAGAAGATTCCAGTGTCTGAATTGGTGAAAATATTTATTTATAGCCAGGTATTGTCTGCAGGTTTCAAGGTCTCAGTGTTTTCAAGCTCTCCAGGTGTGGGAATGAGGAGCAAGACCCGGGCACTTGGCCCAAGCTGCCAACAGGGTTATTTCATACCACGAATGTCACATTCAATATACATTAGAAAGTTTCCTGAGGAGTTCTCTCTCTCTCTCCCCCTTGCTGGCTGCCATCCCCAGAACTCCTTGCCATGGTGCCGTAGCCTTGAGCCCTTCCCTTCCCCCGGCAGCCGCAGCGCTCGCCAGGTCCCACATGGGCTGTCCCTGCGGGGAGGGCACGGCTTCTGCTGGGGAATGGGCTGGGTATGATCCTTGTGTATTTTATATTGGTTCTTTAGTGTTATTAATGTTAATTATCTAGTCTTATTCTATTAAATCTGATTATATTTCAACCCTCAATTTTCCTTGCTTTTCCCCCGATTCCTCTGCCCAGGTTGGGAGGGGTCATAGAATCACAGAATCCCAGAATGGTGGGGTTGGCAGGGCCCTCTGGAGATCCCCCAGTCCCACCCCCTGCCAGAGCAGGGTCACCCAGAGCAGGGGGCACAGGAACGCCTCCAGGCGGGTTTGGGATGTCTCCAGAGACGGAGACTCCACCACCTCCCTGGGCAGCCTGGGCCAGGGCTCTGCCACCCTCAAGGGAAAGAAGTTCCTCCTCAGGTTTAGGTGGAACTTCCTATNTCCGCGCCAGCTTATTCTGCTCCAACTGCCAGGTTATTATGACAAAGAAGTGACCCCAGCTCCCGTCTCAGTCTCAGAGGACGTCTACATGGAGAGAGGCAAGAGCTTGACACCTCCGGCTACCTCCGGCTACTTCCAGTGGAAGAGGAAGACACCTTTCGGTGGTACTTCATTTCAGCATAGAGAAGGGAAGCATTTAAATGGGCGGACTCGATTCCTCTGATCACTCTCAAGTTTCCAGGGTCTGTTCTTTCCTCCAGAAAGTAGGTCAGGAGCTCAAGTAGATGGCAAATTGTGCAGCCCCTGCGTATTCTGCGTACATACTCTGCGCCAGGAGGATCTGACCCTGCTTCTGACATCCCAGTGAAGCGTTACCCGTGACAGACGGAAAGTGTTTCACCCGTGATGCTCAGTTACGTACACTTACACTGGTGCTTTCACTGACTGCTATAAAAAGGTGGTATTTTAGGAAAATTATACCCACGAGCAAAGAGTTGAGAACCTGGTTTGTTTTTACTCTCAACTTTCAAGCAGACTCTGGAGCATGAATAACGCTCTTACATAGTTTTATCTTATCCTTTAGAATAGTGGTGCAAAGAGAAGAGGGGGGGAAAAGCACATTGTGTATTAAAGTCTGAGATGACTTTCCTCTGTGTTTAGTTCCTAATTAGGAGAAACAATGTACTGTGGAGAAACCATGAACGGAGAAACAATCTTATCTCTATAATCTTACCTGGCAAAGGTCTCAAAGAACAGCAGGTGTCTGTGCCAGACAAATAGGAATATTTCTTCAGGATAAAGGGAGATGGCTGGGCTTAAAAACTAACCAAACAAAACCAGAAAAAAAAAAATACAGGAGCTTATTGCTTTCCCGCTTCAGCTGTTATGACAAGTCACCTCATCTCTCTCGTGCTCATCTCTAAATATTTGAATAATATTTTACAACTTCACACACCGTTTTAGAAGTTGAATCAATGCGGTCACTGGATGGGAGTACCCTGGTGTTGTTTAACTCCCTTATATTCCTTCAGAGCAAAAAAGGCAGAAATAGCAGCTACTGCACCAGCAACAACATTTACAGCACGTTTAACACATTCTGGAAGTAATTTTTCAGGAATAAGCGCCGGTTTTATGTTTTCTGTTTGGATGGAAACAGGAACCTCAGCTGTATAACTGAGGGTCTACCTGGAACAGGTGAGAGCCATCTGACAGGAAAAGGAAATCGTAATCAGGCTTGATGAACTTTTGAGGAAACACTTGATGAACTTTTTGAGGGAGAGTTGCAGGGGGAGGGCAGAGAGCTGGTGAGTCCCAGGTTTGTAATGGCCAAGAGGGAACCTGGATATACCGGGAATGTTGTCAGGGACACAGAGACACAGACGCCTTCCCCTTCAGACAGTTCAGGCCCCTGGATGGTACGGAAATTTGGAAGAGCTGGATCTGGGATGAAACGTTCATACAAGAGCATCCTGCTTACATTTTAGGTTACAACAACACAATATAACTGAATGGGTGACACCTAGAGAGTAATGTGCTGTCCTCCTAATAATGCGGTATTTCATTTGGCTCCACGACTACATCTTAATTAATATTTTATTTCTAATTTGGTTTTAGCCGAGTCAAATTTGGCCTTAAATAAAAACCCTGATCCAGGAAATTCCCCAGCTACGTGTACATAAGCAAGTTTGTCCTCTTCAAAAATATAATCTCAAATAGGTTCTTATTCATATTAATAAATGAGAAAAAATAATCAATGAATATGACAGTGTCTGGATATTGTATCGGCTTATTAAAAATAACATGTGCAGCAACTCAACTATTTGTTGGACAGAACTATGCACCATATTGCTCCGGAGGTAGGCGCTAGTTACAGTGAGGTAGAAAGAAGTGTGATTGTTTCAAAAGTAGGTACAGCTCACTTTTTGATCTGAAAAACTGGGAGGGAAAGCAAACCCAAAGATTTCCTTCCCTTTTCAAAAGACAGTACTTAACGCTATTAATAAAAAAAAAAAGAAAAATACAAACTAAAACCAGAAGTACCAAGAGCACAGGCCTCTCTTTATTCCTCATGGGACTAGAGAAGAGAGAAAGAAGGAAGGCTGCCAGTACATAAAAGTAAATATCAGATAAGAAAATCCCAGTCAATATATTTTTTCGTTCAGTCAAGCTATTTTTAATACATACAGTCCTGTCTCTTTCTAGGAGACATATGTTATTGGAAAGATTAGTTTTGCAGTACCTACTGCTTCTGCCAGCCTGCATCAAAGTAAATTTAGAGATGTGCTGACAGTCTAATACCTGCTATCAGGTTCTACCTGGAGATAAGAGGTGAAAAAACATCTGTTGAAGGCCACCCTTAAAAAAACCAAATCCTGGTTGGTTGGATTCCACTAACTTTGTAAAAACTCAGCCTGTTGAGATATTTCTTCACAACAGCCCAATGCTACTACAAGGGATATTAAAAAATCCAAATAATAATAAAACTAATCCACTTTCTGGTTTTAATATAAACAGTGATAATTTCTGAGGTTATCTCCCATGAGCTTTAAAGTAAATTAACTTGAAATGCAGTGTAAAATACAAGTAACCGAGCTGTTGTCCAAAAGTAATGAAATACATTTGCATAAGCCTGATTTGGGAGATTCTCATGCTTAAAGGTGGCTGGATGGAAAGCAGCAAACATTACTAGCAAGAAAAACAGGAGAGGATGAATATGCAAAAGGCCCACCATCTCAGATGTGCTCAGTTGTGATTTTTCCTTGCAAAAAGCAAAGAAACAAAACCTTTCCCACTCTCTTCCTTTTCAGTTTCAAATAAAACTAAACTAGTAAAAAAGTACTGACACCTCTCCCATTTCAGTTCTTCCGAAAAAAGCATTTTGCAGTATTTCTCAAACCAGACCTTTAAAAAACAGGCTTCAAATCATCCAGATAAGACCCTCATGCAATATATGAAGGAGCGTGCAAGCACACGCACACATACGCACAAAACTCTTCCTTCCCGAAGAGAAGTTATCTTTGTCCAAAGGAAGGTGAGAGAAGGACACATAGGATGGCGCATAGCTGTGCTCACTATCTTCCTCTGCATTTCTCAGTTCAGTTAAAATCTTATATCAAATAGGCAATATTTTTGAGAAGGCAGTCAAGCACTGCCCAGAGAAGCTGTGGATGTCCCATCATTGGCGGGATTCAAGGCCAGGTTGGACGGGGCTTGGAGCAACCTGGGCTGGTGGGAGGTGTCCCTGCCCAGGGCAGGGGGGTTGTATACAAAACCTGTCTGAGCAATCAAATATGAGATCTCATTCTCATGCGACATCTCATACATGTAATTTCCAATTTCAGGTAGATGACCAGAAACAATTCCAACAGTTCATAACAGTCTATCAGATGCTGTAGGGGATGCCCAATGCTGAGATCAATAATGACTGCAGGAAAACAGAAGAAGAAGAGTTTTAAGGACTCCTGTGCCCTCTGAAGAAGAGAAACACACAGTTTCAGCAATGACTCAAGTGTCTCAAGGCCAGCTGAAGCTAATTTTCAGCATTAGAAGTTTCACCTTGAAGTTGCTATCAAGAAATTAGGAAATTGAATTTGGTTTGCCTTTTTTTTTTTTTTACATGGAAGCTATAAGCCATCAGAAATGCCTAGCTTTGTGTGGACGGCCTCTCTTGAAACAGATGAAGGTCAAAGTAGTAAGAATTATTTGCAAATGCTTCTTATCCAGACAATTATACAACTGTGATCGGAGTACTAGGAAGTTTTTTTGAACTCACCGATTACTGAAGAAACCTGTCGGCAGTACAAAACATCAGGCCGGCAAAACTCCTTTAATTTTTTTTTGTGGAAATTTGTCTTATCAGTCACTTTATGATCATAGAGTTTCAGCGCAGTACAGTTCAATCATTAAGGACTGTAACTAAACTTTATTGGTGTACAACAGAATCTCCTTTTTGGGTTTACATTTTAATTATGTTGAATTAGAAGGGACGCTTCTTACTTGCAGGGCACTATGATACTTTCTGATTATAATCTTTTAGTTCATTTTCTTTTCCCTTAACTATCATTAAACTGCAGTTCCTATACAAATACTTTTTTTTCCTATTATTTACTGTCAGAATGATGAACAGCTTCTACAACTAAAAACATGGTTTCCCCAAACTTTTATTATTTTCATGATGACATTGAAATATCTTATTTTTTAATCACTTTGACCTAAATCAGTGTAGTTCTTAAACCAATACAACACGGATTGACTTACGTGAGCTGCAGTTCAAACCCCTGTTCTCACCTCTAAGAGGGATTCAGGACATCAGACACATCATGCAATATTGTGCTGCGTTATCTTTTCTCCACTGGTTAGTGTGCTGTGTATCATGGAAGGCATACGACCGAAATGTTGAACATTCAGATGAGGAAAACCCTCATGTTTCACTTTAATCTCCTAAAGCGTCTCCCGCTTTCTTTGGCAACATAGTTGAATCCCTTCTGTTTTATATTCTTGGTGCTCACAAAGGCTCTATGTTTGTTGACAAGACAAATCGGTTGAGGTAGCACCTTCTGAAAAGCCAGTTGGGCTCCCTTGACTAGGAATGTTCCTTCCTCTCCCAGCTCAGGCGTTACGGAAAATTCAGGACCCACTGGAATGGCTCTCAGAAAAGTGGAAAATCAGCTTCTAAGACAGCTGGAATCAGTGTTGTTACAGAAAGAGCTGATATCTACAAAGTTATTATGCTTATGCCAACTTACAACCCTTTGAGGCTCAAGCTTGGCCATCAACATTTCTGATAAGTAAACGAAGCAGTAAAAGTAAACCCAGGAGAAATACAGATGTCTTCTTGGATCATAAATAGAGCATTCCCATTCATTCATCTTAACTTGCCAGTGTATGAATTTGAACTTTCACAACTAGATATAGCTCTCGGTTATTTCTCTCAGAACTTATTTCTGTCTGATGTACAGGTTGCTTATCTATAGACAACATTTATTAGAATTGACTGCATTAACATAACACTTATGAGTGTTTTTGAATATACAATTTTGTGTTTTCCTTTATACAAATGCATCTTCTTGCCCTCAGAATTTTTTTTACAATCAGTGTAAAATTGCCACTCGTGTATTACATGAAGGGTAAAGAGTCTGAGTTATGATTAAGAAACAAGATTAACTAGAACACAGCGAGATAAGCAGTATTTTTTTAAGTTCAATCAGGAATGTCAAAAAATATCTGAAAACCACAAGATAATATCTGAGAAGCAAATACTGCAAGGATGCTGCTTGTAATAAGGAAGTGTCTCATATTTTGTGAGGGTTGAAAAGCCGCTCTCAGCACCTTTACTTAAAAATTCAGGAAAGCAACTTGAAAGTAATGTCCAGAAATTCAGCTTCTGCAGCTCAAGACCAAGGGAAATTCTGACTAGATAAAAGGAAACAAAATTCGGCAAATAAGGGTCCTTAAGCATGGCATGAACAGGGTGCCTGAGAGACCCTGACACCTCCACCCTTGGAGACACTCAGACTCTACTGGGGAAGACCCTGAGCTACTTGACCAAACTTTGACATTGCCCCTGCTCTGAATTGTGTTTCGACAAAGTCTCCCTCCAGCCTGAACTATCCTACTTTTCTGTGATTCTAATGTGAAGGAAGAGGTGGATTTAAGTGGTAGGATATGCTTATTAATGTAAATACTTAGGTGAGCAGCATAAAGGGCCCACCACTGAAGTGGAAACTGGTAGCGGGTACCAGAAATCCCACTGACTAGTATCTCTCTGAATGAGAAACTGGAAGTTTCCCTCTCCTGTATTTTCTACTCCCCTAGGAAAGTTCAAATCAATTAACAGATGAGTAATCTTCAAAACCTGCCCAAGGTCAGTACATCCATCAGAACCAGAGAGGAAATTCAAATCTCGCCATCCTCCCTTTCATGAATGATACGGGTTATGAATCAAACAGAAGAGGCATTACATATTTTCAACATGCAGCAAAAATAACTGATCTATTTACAGCATTCACACTGATTCGGCATCACCCAGGGAGGTGACTCAAAGCAATTTTAATAGTTCAGAAAAAAAGCCTCGGAAACTCTGTAAAGAGTGTTTCAGTATATAAGGATAGTTGTAAAGACAGAAAGGCTGGTCTTTTACTGATGATTAGTCTTCTTACTGGACATAGTCTTAACTATGGAATTAATGCTATCTCACTACCTTAAATTATGATTTTATATTGGTTGTATTTGTGTGCTGACTCCTGGGTGAAAGAGAACCCTTGTTAAAACATCTAGGTTTACAATGGAGACTGAATCGCTTTATTTAAAAATTATTTACAGACCCCTAGATGTAATGTAAGCTTCCATAAACTACCCAACTAAGGCGCTGTAAGCTGTATTTTAGACAGTAGAGCCTAAAATTAAATAAACATCTAATATTTTATCTCAATTTAATAAACTACAAAAAATACCTCACATACACTAGATGGAGGCGCTTGTTGGCCACTGACTTGCTTGAAAGAAATAAGAGTAGAATCATGAAACCATAATCTGCTTAAGAGTTTCATTAATACATTCAGTGAAAAACTTCATATAGTAAGAGAAAAATACGCTATGCATGAAGACACTTTGTTTTGTAGCTATGATGCTATTAATTCTGAAATGCAGAGAAGACACAAGAATCATTATTTTTAGAAGGGAATCCTACAATTAATATATTTTTTAGAGGTGTTTTCCCATTCTCCCTAAAATAAAGGAACGAACGTTCTTAACTTTCAAATGAGATTGAAATAAGGTTTGCTAAGGGGGAGTAAACAAACTGAGTTCATTAGACATGAAAGTTTTCTTTGTGGATAGCAATGTCTAGCTATGAATAAATTAAAATTGATTGCAAATTGCTATTAAAATTATTATCACTATTATACATCAGGAATGTGGAATGACCAAAAATATACATACAAATAAAGAAAACTGAATCATTCTCTTTTCTTGTTAGAAACCAAATATGCACTGAATTGCCTCACTCTGGATTCAATCACTGAAGATCAGGATCTTGATCAGCTCTAGGAATCAAAGACAAAAGCTGATAAATCCAGGCTCACTATATAATGTAATAAAATACAATTGATTTGTGAAAACCAGCATCTACACTGCAGATCATCCAAAAACCTATTCTGGATGAAAACTCTAGTAATATTGAGTATATACAACTTTGAGGAAATATCTACAAAAATGTAGCAACATTAAACCTATAAAATATATCCCAAAGAAAGTGTAGCTTTGGGACTACAATACAGCAAACCAGAAAGAATCTCTGTATCTATGTTTTTTGTTCTGTTATATTAAAGTATTTTCCTGTAAACTGGTATGTGACTTTTTTACTACTATTTTTGGGGTTTAAGTTAAAAAGAATGCATTCACAAGTGTGTTATGTAATTGGAACACGCAGTTACAGTGGTTGTCTTTGAAACTTTTGGGTACAAATAATCAGAAATATAGGTGGTTTGCCAGAACAAGAGATGCTTACTATAATGTGCTGTCTCAGTGGTTTATACTCATTTTTTGTGAGCTCACACATGGGTTTGAGTAAAAAAAGGGGGTGGGTGAGTTTTACCTATTTATGTCAATTAGGCCTCATGATTTTCATAATATATTTTTCCAAGCAAACCTCACTTGGAGTAAGAGCAGGAATTGCTTTCTGCTGTAACTAATGATTCCCAGAATTTTTGAAAGTATTTTATAGGCTTACAGACCTTGGATTTACTTTTGTGTATCACCTGAAAACCATTTGTTCTCATTTTCATCCATATTCCAGAGCTCTAGACACACCCCACATGTCTGTGGCGGTCTCCCCTGTCTAGCGTGTCCTAGAGTCTACCCCTACGTGTGGGTGTAGGCTGGTCTATAAAATGTAAATACTTTGCAGTGTCGGTACCTACACATTTCTTAGAATGTAGTCAGGTAAAGTTTTAAAACAAGTATCTTCCATCTGTAACATAAATTACTCGTTTGAAACTCAATATAAAATGGGAAAATTAAATATGACCGTTGAGAGTCAAAAAAAAAGAAAAGCAGTCAACGCATATTTCATCTTCATCTTATCACAATAGTAACAGTTTTAAAAAATAATGCTGTTTAATCCTCTGCCTTGTAAAAATATAGAGAGTAATCAGTCAGTAGGAATGGGAGTGTACTAGTACATTATAAGTCGTATATTATAGTCTTCCAGTCCTCACGGGGTCTGAGAGATGAATAAAATGTATATTGGCTGTGAGATGAAAAAGCTGTTTGGTCAAATGTTCTCTTTAGCAGAACTAGTGCGATTTCACTGAAAGGAGTGGCGTTGCTATGATTTACACGAGTGGAAAAATCTAGCCATTTCCTCCTTTTTTATACTTAACAGTGCAGGAGTAAAAAATAATTTCACATTCATCGTCTCTCAAGAGCTAGCAAATGGTTTAAAAATAAAAAGGATAAAATATGAATTTATGAAAATCTTAAGGCTTCTCTGAAATGGTATAAAATTGGTGGCACTTGCATTTAATTCTCCTGTTCACCTAATGAAAACAGACTTGGTAAAACTCAAAATACCTCATCTACCCTACTTCTCTAATTACACAACTTACTGAGGTGAGAAATGTAAATGTATGCTCTAAAACTAAAATCTCCATGGCTCCATCACAGAAAGACTCGGTAATATCTTGTATACTCCTACTTTCAAGATACGTGTTTAAATCCTTTTTTCTTTTCTTTATCAGAAATTTCCTCCCTCTTTGCTATTGAGGCTGTGCCCAGAGCGACCACTTTTGGTTTAACTTTGATTAAACCACTGCAGTCGAGGTTTGAGCTGCCACAGCATGCAGAAACCTGTAAAAAGTAACGATACAAATACATATGCTTTTTTAAAAATTCTTTCGGCTAAGCTGTTCAAAATGCAGGACCAAACCTGTTTAAGTTAGAAAAAGCTTGAGCCCCCCTCACCTCAGCAAGATCATTTGCCTTCAAAACTCTTGAGCTAGCTCTGAGTTACCGCCAAGGGAGACAGGCATGTACACTTGCAGTCTGGCTTTCAGGAACATTATTGGCCTGCTAGAGCTTCAGTTACTCAGAAAATGTTAAATATATAAAATAATAAAATTTCCATAATGATAATGATAATGATGATGATAATAATAATGAATTTTACTTGTAATTTTCAAAATATAAGGCAAACTAAAAGCCAAAAATGGGTTTTTTCTATTTTTTTTTCTGCTAAATTACTCTTTGCAGTGAAAGTATAGTGTACCATATGTATGCTGAACGGCATTCTCAGCCGATTTGACCATAAATGAGAGTATTTGGGGGTGGAGGTGGGGAGAACGGACCAAAGATATAATTGAGAATGTCCTCGTTGCCTAAATTCTGTGCCAACACTGTGTCAACAAGAAGAGATTTATTCTACTGCACCTTTCCGTTCAGCTATGCACTTCCTGTTAATTAGATCAATACCTGTGTCTATTAGGAGCTGGCTTAATATTCTTAATGAAGGTTCATTTAAGGTTCATTCTGGTTACAAGGTAGTTCTTTTCTCATCTTTGAGAGCCAGCTTTTCAGGCTTAGTATTCATTTGTAAGTTGTCAGTGATCTTAATTTAAGGTTCGTGTTTGAAATCAGGAGTAGTTGAACCACCAAGCAGTGAGCACAATGAATTAAAGATAATAATAACGCCTAAAGAAATTTGATTTTTCTTTTATCCCCTTTAAGATTCACTTTCTTTTTTTACCAGCATAGGCATAACGTCCTGGGCTTGCATGGCAATAAATCTATCATTATGGCAAATCATTCTCTCTTAAAACTTATCCCTTTCTTTGGAAACCTTTTTCAGTTATACACCTGGAAAAGGAAGAAGCATCTTACAACTGGAAAGCAGGACTAGCCACACGAAGCCACCAACACTTTTAAACTCCTAACTACCAACGGAAAGGAGTACAGACCTCCTGATCACCAATTCCTATGAAGTCAGCAAGATTTGTAGATGCTGAAAACTTGCAGCAATCAATTTGGGGTTAAAAAGTTAATTATGGCCTTTGTTCTGACATATACAGTTAAAATGTGGCTATTCTGTCTTTAGCAAAAAAACTCAGTACATCTTGTAGTCAGACTATTGTTCAAGTGAAATATAGCATCAGTGGCTAGGCCATAAACGTAGAGCTGACAATATTTATCACAGATTAAAGCAGAGTAATATCACAGTTGCATCCCAAAAGAAGCTTTTCTAGCAGAATAGAAATTTGAGCGTATGTTTGTTTTCCTTGCCATTATAAACTACCGTGGTGTTCTGTAAAGCTGAATAAAATCCATCAAACTCCTCCTGTGAAGAGATCAGTTAAACCGTCAGTTTAAAGGCTGGTCTTAGGATGAAGGATATTAAATCTCTGAAGTTATCTTTGGTAAATATTCTAAACTGAGTAGATACCATACACTATTTGATGAACAAAAAATAGCCTGAAGTTTCACAGTTCTAGTTGCATTGTACAGGAAAAAAAAATGAATTGGAAGAAAAAGATGCTGCAAAGACTGCAAAATATCTACAAAATGTGTTTTGGAGGAATCAAGCCTTCTCCTCAACTAATGTTGAGTATTTATTTTGCTTCTTTTTGCTTAGCAGAGGAGAAGGCTTGAGAACCACGACTGAGAGACTTTTGTATTCCAGGGGATCCTCGGTCCCTTTCAAGAAGGAGCATATTGCTGTGGTGTAGTTTTTGTAATGTTTTAGTCTGCGTCTTCCTTATTTTCATAGGTGTTAGTTAAACTAGTCACAGCCTTTTGAACTAGCAAATTTCTGTCTGTTGAGAGTGGCAGCTTCGTGATTTCATACAGTTTTCAAGATTTTTGGGCATTAAACATGGGATGTGGAAGTTCCTGACTTGAATTCATCTAACCTTAGTGCCTAACAGCCCGACTTTGATCCCTCAAGGCACAATAACAAATACCTACTTATTAAAAAACCAACATTTTTACATGTATGAGTATCGAGAGAGAGAATATATTTCTGCAGAGGACTACTTAGGAATACACACATACATTTTGACTATTATTTCTTCAATATAGTAAATTATTTCTTATAGAGCTGAATACAGTCCTAACATGTATCAGCTAACATGAAAAGACTACTGACATTTCTCAATGAATATAAAATATTTGGACACCGAAAAGGTAATAAAGTGTTTTACCTAATCCACCTAATTTTCCCAGTCTTTTTTTCTGTAAGCCTTTCTGTTGTTTAGACCAAGATCTGTTATTGTGCTCTATGCACAGTTCCTACAGTAGAAAAGTAAAGATGTAAGTATAACATGTTTTACGTAACATAAAATACGGCTTAAAATACGCCAAACATGAGCCTCCCTGTCCTGTTATCATTCATCCAAAAAGCAAACAAGAGAAGGTAGCAATTTAAGCTCCACTGCATTGAGGAAATAAATCTAAGTTAAACATCTTACCTCCTACAAGATTCCACACCGCAGTCTGAAGGAAAGCATGCTGATGATAATAAACTCAAATGCATAATGTGATTTGGTTTCTAAGGTTATTTCCACTCCTTTCTAAAGGATAAAATAATGCTGTGCAAATAAGTCTTTACTCACAGAACAAAACTAGCATGCAATAATTATATTACTTCTAGATTAGAGCAGATAAATGCACTTGCGGCACTTCAGCAAGTTGGTTTCAAATGAAAGTCTGCCATTCTTCTAACTACAGCACACTTACTGGCTTCAGATCAAACATAACCATCTCTAGAAAATACTTTGCTTGTCCATCTTTATTCCCTAATCCTCATGTATGAAAAGACTAAAAAATTAATATTTTTCCGGCATGAGATAATGCAGTTACTGTTTTCTACATTACCCCTAACAGCGATAGCATCCAGCTTCTCTCTTGGCTAGATATTTTAGCAGTAAAAGAATTCAGATGTAAATTATATGTAATAGATTATTTATTCTTCATATTTTATAGCTTTTAGACTGTTAGCTAGTTCTAAATAAAATAATGACTAGAAATAAATATAATGGGATGTCTATAAGAAGCACATACATTGTAAATAGATTGCACATCTAGCTGCCTGCTAATATGGACAGTGTTTTTCTCTACAGCTACAATTCTTAACCCAATTTGTTTTACAGGAAATAATGAATTTTAGCAGTCTTTGAGAATTTGGAAGAATTTCATTTTTCTAATTAACAGTAGGTATACTGTGGTGCTTTACATTGTGGTGCCTGAAAGGCAGGCATCTAAAAACTCCAAAACTTAGTTTCCTTTCTTTTATAGTCATACAATTATTTTCCAGAAAAGCTAGCCTCAAGACCTAAAATGAGTTTACTGGACAGTGTTAATTTCTTATGAGAATAGCTTACTATATTGGATAACATCCATTTATTACTTGAATTTAATTTAGAATTTAATTTCATTTTAATTAAATTCTTCCTACTTGTTGAAAAGACCTATATCTAACGACATTCAGCTCCACAAATGACTTTATGTTAACAACCAATTTATCAGTTTTCTCCATAGGGATTGTATGTACAGCATGAATACACAAAGGCAAAAGGAGAAGGGAAGACAAAGCCCCTTCAGCAACGCTATGGCACACAAAGGGGGAGAAAAGCTGATCTACTTAATTCATCTAATCTAAGTAAAGAGAATTGATGGCATCTGTTTATAAACAGTCATACCGTTTATTATTGTTTAATCACATTGGTGAAACAATGGTGGGTAATAAATTCAGAAGGCAGAGAAAAAAATCACCTTTAATATTTATGACATTTAGCTTTATTAATTGACATTATTGATCCTCAAAAGTTTTTGGTTTGTGGGTACTGCCCAAACAAGACTCCCTAATCTAAAAGGTGAGAGGCACCATCTCAGTGCAGTCGAACAAATGACTGGTGCGTGGCAGCCAAAGAAGAGAAAACATACAACAACATTAAGGTCCACGTTATTCCTAGATCATCAGCAGTTCTTCTCATGACTTAGCAACTGCTGTCATCGTGTGAGAAGCTGAAGTATTCGGAGTCTGAAGTTTAGAAAATTAGAATCACTATGCTCCAAGGTTTTACTGGTTACATTAAGCAAGATGGAGAAAGTTTAGAAAAGCATGATCCATAGTTTGAATGCTTAAATTCCACCTCTATCTTTCTGCCTAGGGTTTTCTATTCGCTTGTTCTTGGCTGCCACGAACGTTTGGCCTAGATTAAATACTGCCATGAGCATTTACCTAAATCTGAACTTTAGGATAGAAAGATGAAACAAGTGACTGACATCAAAGACGACAAAAGGCTGAGGATAACCTTGCTGTAAGAAAATTGTCCCAACAGTACAGATCACCCAAACTGAAAAGCGGTTTATAAAGTAAAGGTTTGAAATACTTAACATATGAGAAGATGGAAGGGATGTTGTCACAACAACTGCAGGTGTTTCCATGTCAATAACAACACACTGCATTTTGAAATGCCTCTGGAGCCGGAGCCGGAGGCCAGACAAGATTTAAGGAATTTTAAATGGCATTAAGCGGCTAAAGTTTGACGACTGAATCCCACACTCCTCTATTTAAATACTCTCTTCTTACCCTCACATCATGGTGTTTAGTGTTTTGGCAAGCATCCTAGAAGATAAAAAAGGCATAAAAGTAGGTACAAAAGTAGTTATTTTCCTCCTTTCAGTGACCCCAACATTAAATACCAATTTCAACTCTGGTTTTGTTCAAATTTATTTATGTGCCTGAGAAGTAAAAGAATCCTAGGTAGTCTATAAGCATCTAGAAGAACATTTCTTGCTTTCTTCCTCGGAACTGTTCATCACAGTCTTCCCTGAGGCTCTGGGTACTTCTGCAAAGGAGGTGAACAAAGCCCTTGGACTGGGTGAGTCAGCAAAGAGAGGGAACGAAGGCTGACTGTGCCACAAGTTCAGCTCTGGGGGACACCGAAGGGACAAACTGGCAACGTAAGAGTCAATAGATCAGTGCAGCTACAAGTCCAAATAAAGCAATCACTTTTCCTCCTACTTCGAGCGAAGTAAATGCAGACATAATATTGGGAATAAAGGAATCTTTCCAACGTACTGTAGAAAAGTCCCTTTTCTAAATCAGAAGTCCTTGTCTTGTGACATGGAAATATAGATCTGGTGGAAGAGGACACGGGGGTATGTCTTTCTCAAAAGATGTCCATATGTCCTCTTGTACGAAGGGTAGTCCTGCTGAGCTGGGGAACCCATGGGAAAGAAGGGGGCTGGCTGCAAGAGTGAATAATTCTGCTCTTAGACGTATGGTTTGGTTTGTGATCTCACAGAGTGACACGGCTGGTAGTGCAAAACAAAAGGACTGCACAAAGTGTCTGAATAGGTTTGTAGAAAATCCGGGGGTCATGGTTCAAGGTTCTGTGTTACAGGAAAAAGTAAACCAGAAACTACAGAAGCAAAATTGGGAGTGGGCTGCATAGGAGGCTGAAAGGAGGTTCCACGTGTTAGTATTCATAGAACCACAGAATCATAGGGTTGGAAGGGCCCTCTGGAGATCCCCCAGTCCCACCCCCTGCCAGAGCAGGGTCACCCAGAGCAGGGGGCACAGGAACGCCTCCAGGCAGGTTTGGGATGTCTCCAGAGACGGAGACTCCCCCACCTCCCTGGGCAGCCTGGGCCAGGGCTCTGCCACCCTCAAGGGAAAGAAGTTCCTCCTCAGGTTTAGGTGGAACTTCCTGTGCTCAAGTTTGTGCCCGTTCCCTCTTGTCCTGTCCCTGGGCACCACTGAAAAGAGCCTGGCCCCATCCTCCTGACACCCACCCTTCAAGTATTTATAGGCATTGATAAGGTCACCCTTAGTATTCTTGAAACTGCTCCCAGGATGCAGAAAACAAGACAGAAATATTACTGAGGAGGCCAAGTTAAAATACAGGTGAAAAAACCAGGTATACAGATTATCAGAAACAGGACACATTTCCAGAAGAGAGGGAGCTAGTGCAGCAGGAAGGTCAGACTTCCCTTAAGCTGTTATTAAATCCAGGTTGCTGGATTTGGTATGAAGAGGGTCATACAAGATTTTTAAAGCTAAAGATAAGGAACAGCAATAGTACTGCAGAATGCCTTCAGCTGAGATGTGCTGAAGTTTGTTGTGCTCGTGGTGCACCCAACAGCCACAAAGTCAAAAAATCCTGCATCTTCAAGTAAAGGGAAGGACAAAAGTTGGAAATATCGAAGCAAGAAGCCACGGAGAACTGTCAGAATACACCGCCAGCGAAACAGAGGACAGTGAAGCAATGATACATGTGAAAACTAAGAGATTAAATGATGAAATGAAAATGCCTGTTCTTAGATAAGGCTACTGACTTAATAACCAGATCAGAAGCTGGAAGGAAGGATGACAATCAGTAGGACATTAATACTAGGGTGGACAGTGTACAGGGAAGACAGAATAGGATGTTACTATTGAACAGATGTTCTTTACCAGTATCACAGCACACACACATTGAATATATCCTTGCAGGAGTAAAAAAAAAATAAATTAAATAATAATTAAAAAATCATTATGATTATACTACATTTCCTAAAGTGGTACTATAATAAAATCTGAGAACTTATTCAGAAGAAGGAAAGAATACAAGCTAAAAGTTGAATCTTTAAACACATTGCAGAAAATGTCTAAGAAAAAAATCTTGAGACTCAGAACAAAGACAATAGAGTCACAAAGAAACCAGTGTAGCTAAAGAGTGAGGATAAAAATGGCAAAAAACGTGAAGCTGTGTCTGGGTGAGGAAAACCATAGTCAGGGGATAAAACCCTAGTGAGGGAATGACCATAAACTCTGTCACTTTAAGTGGAGAAATGCAAATAAGACAGGCCATTAAAAAGTTTGGGGAAAAAGTACAGAAAGCACAAGACCAAGTCATAAATCCTTTTTAAAGCACATCAGAAGCAGGAAGCTCATCATAGTTCCTTTAAGGTCATCAAAGGCTCAAGCTATAAAAGAAGCACAAACAGCCAAATGAATGTTTTGCATCTGGGGTGACCCAGGGTCTGGGGAGCTGCCCACACTGATGCTCCTTTCATGGAGGACTTAGAAGGTAGAAAAGTAAAACTCAGGGTCGACGGAAGAGATCATGGAATAAATAGACAAAATCACTAGTAAGAAATCACTAACGCCAGCCAGTATTTATCCAAGAGTTTAAAGGAACTCAGGGATGAAAGATCTTAACTACTAATGACGGTGTGTAAACTCTCACTTAACACTGTCTCCACACCGGAGTCTCTGAGAATAATTAACCTGGTGAGAATTTTTAGCAGGAAAACTGCAAACCATTCAGTTGACCTCTGTACCAAACAAACTAGTGTAAATTACTCTGATGAAAAGTATTAGTACTCACACAGACAAATAAGATGTTATGGAAAAGAGTCAGCATTTGAGAGGCAAGACATGTCTTGCAGATCCACTGGAACTTTTTTTAAGGAATGAACGTGCTATAGGATTGATCCAATCTCGTTTAGTAAGGCTTCCATATGACATAGATGAGTTCCATCAACCACAGTCCATTAAAGAAATCAGGCTGCTGTTAGACAAAAGAAGCCCCTTACACAGAGCTGTAATTTGATTAAAATATGTCAAGAGAGATCATTGGGTAATGCTGAAGTGTTGCAGGGAAAGGGATTAATAAAGAAATCAGGAATGAGACCTATGCTGTTCAAGAGATTCAGACCACAAATGACCAGGAAGTGACTAGTGAGGTGATGAGTCTGTGATGATTTTAAGTTTTGCACGATAATAAGGACAAGTACCATCTGTTAAGAGCCTTACAACACTGAGTAATTGAAACAATAAAATGGCATAGCCAATTAAATGCAGAGAAATGCAATGCAACATAAGGAGAGGAAAAAAACCAAACCCAACATGGGCTATCAATTGACTATTACTGCTCCAGAATGAGATCTTGAGATTTTTATAGATTGCTTTTGCGCATTTCTCAATACTCAGTAAAAAGAAATAACTCAAAATGTTAGGAACTATTAGGAAGGAAATAGAGGATGGAAGAGAAAACATTGTTATGCCTTCACATAAATTCACCCAAATGCCATTAAAGTTGTGTTCCTTCCCCTTAGGAGGAGACATACTTTGTCAGCAAAGGAACTGCCGGGGTGACAAGGATGAGCCAAGGTATGGAATTAGCTAGAGAAGCACAAGCAGCTGGAAAGGTAAATGCTAGAAGTTTATATGATCTGAAAAGCAACTATACAAATCCATGGAAGAAAAATCCATTCCAGGTATGCATTCTCGCTCCTGAATCTCAAACACCTTAGAACGGGGTCATTTTCCAGGGCAGTATCATTATGTGACTGCCCTCTTCATTAGGCAACTGTCCTGGGTTACTGCCAGAGACAGGGTACTCGACAATAGTGAGTTTTGGCCTTACCTAAGGGAGTATCTGTTCTTACAGGCTTCTGAATAGTAAAGCAAACAATATCTGAACCTGTAAAATCTTGATTCTTCTTTATGTACGTTTTTTCCAGCGTTTTTTACTACTGAAGTTTTCAACCAAGCATGCCCACCCTGCTGAGTCNTAAATGATGAAATGAAAATGCCTGTTCTTAGATAAGGCTACTGACTTAATAACCAGATCAGAAGCTGGAAGGAAGGATGACAATCAGTAGGACATTAATACTAGGGTGGACAGTGTACAGGGAAGACAGAATAGGATGTTACTATTGAACAGATGTTCTTTACCAGTATCACAGCACACACACATTGAATATATCCTTGCAGGAGTAAAAAAAAAAAAAATTAAATAATAATTAAAAAATCATTATGATTATACTACATTTCCTAAAGTGGTACTATAATAAAATCTGAGAACTTATTCAGAAGAAGGAAAGAATGCAAGCTAAAAGTTGAATCTTTAAAGACACTGCAGAAAATGTCTAAGAAAAAAATCTTGAGACTCAGAACAAAGACAATAGAGTCACAAAGAAACCAGTGTAGCTAAAGAGTGAGGATAAAAATGGCAAAAAACGTGAAGCTGTGTCTGGGTGAGGAAAACCATAGTCAGGGGATAAAACCCTAGTGAGGGGATGACCATAAACTCTGTCACTTTAAGTGGAGAAATGCAAATAAGACAGGCCATTAAAAAGTTTTGGGAAAAAGTACAGAAAGCACAAGACCAAGTCATAAATCCTTTTTAAAGCACATCAGAAGCAGGAAGCTCATCATAGTTCCTTTAAGGTCATCAAAGGCTCAAGCTATAAAAGAAGCACAAACAGCCAAATGAATGTTTTGCATCTGGGGTGACCCAGGGTCTGGGGAGCTGCCCACACTGATGCTCCTTTCATGGAGGACTTAGAAGGTAGAAAAGTAAAACTCAGGGTCGATGGAAGAGATCATGGAATAAATAGACAAAATCACTAGTAAGAAATCACTAACGCCAGCCAGTATTTATCCAAGAGTTTAAAGGAACTCAGGGATGAAAGATCTTAACTACTAATGACGGTGTGTAAACTCTCACTTAACACTGTCTCCACACCGGAGTCTCTGAGAATAATTAACCTGGTGAGAATTTTTAGCAGGAAAACTGCAAACCATTCAGTTGACCTCTGTACCAAACAAACTAGTGTAAATTACTCTGATGAAAAGTATTAGTACTCACACAGACAAATAAGATGTTATGGAAAAGAGTCAGCATTTGAGAGGCAAGACATGTCTTGCAGATCCACTGGAACTTTTTTTAAGGAATGAACATGCTATAGGATTGATCCAATCTCGTTTAGTAAGGCTTCCATATGACATAGATGAGTTCCATCAACCACAGTCCATTAAAGAAATCAGGCTGCTGTTAGACAAAAGAAGCCCCTTACACAGAGCCAAAATTTGATTAAAATATGTCAAGAGAGATCATTGGGTAATGCTGAAGTGTTGCAGGGAAAGGGATTAATAAAGAAATCAGGAATGAGACCTATGCTGTTCAAGAGATTCAGACCACAAATGACCAGGAAGTGACTAGTGAGGTGATGAGTCTGTGATGATTTTAAGTTTTGCATGATAATAAGGACAAGTACCATCTGTTAAGAGCCTTACAGCACTGAGTAATTGAAACAATAAAATGGCATAGCCAATTAAATGCAGAGAAATGCAATGCAACATAAGGAGAGGAAAAAAACCAAACCCAACATGGGCTATCAATTGACTATTACTGCTCCAGAATGAGATCTTGAGATTTTTATAGATTGCTTTTGCGCATTTCTCAATACTCAGTAAAAAGAAATAACTCAAAATGTTAGGAACTATTAGGAAGGAAATAGAGGATGGAAGAGAAAACATTGTTATGCCTTCACATAAATTCACCCAAATGCCATTAAAGTTGTGTTCCTTCCCCTTAGGAGGAGACATACTTTGTCAGCAAAGGAACTGCCGGGGTGACAAGGATGAGCCAAGGTATGGAATTAGCTAGAGAAGCACAAGCAGCTGGAAAGGTAAATGCTAGAAGTTTATATGATCTGAAAAGCAACTATACAAATCCATGGAAGAAAAATCCATTCCAGGTATGCATTCTCGCTCCTGAATCTCAAACACCTTAGAACGGGGTCATTTTCCAGGGCAGTATCATTATGTGACTGCCCTCTTCATTAGGCAACTGTCCTGGGTTACTGCCAGAGACAGGGTACTCGACAATAGTGAGTTTTGGCCTTACCTAAGGGAGTATCTGTTCTTACAGGCTTCTGAATAGTAAAGCAAACAATATCTGAACCTGTAAAATCTTGATTCTTCTTTATGTACGTTTTTTCCAGCGTTTTTTACTACTGAAGTTTTCAACCAAGCATGCCCACCCTGCTGAGTCCAGGAAGAGATTCCTTACAGATAAAAAGATGCTGTGGCCTTCTCTTAAATAAACACAATCTTCTCTGTCATCTCTTCTGTTAAGCATATGCCTGAAAACATGTTTCTTCAAGGCACTCTGTAAACACATAAGCTAGGAAACTAGAGATCTAGTAATCAGTCGTTGTTTGTTTGGGTTTTTTTCCCCCCATTACACATAGCAGAAGTTCAGCTTTAGTTAGAACTAAGGATCTATTTTTTGCTTCCTATTGCCCTCCTCTGTGCCTGAAGGTGGCAGCATCAAGATGCTAATAATTTAGCAGTTGTAATCAAACAGAACATCAGTCACTCTTAAAAATAAATTTGATTTGCAATTTAAAAATGCATGGTTTAGCTAGCAGGTCCTCAAAGGATACAGGGATCAAGGGCAATGGGTTATACTAATTAATTTAAAAATAATCTCTCGATTATTTTGTTGTAATCATGCACAATAGGTGTGCAATAATAGGTTTGGAATAATAAATGCACGTTATTATGTTGCAGGTGATAGACTTTCTTAAAACGTATTCATAGAGCAAAATTTAAAAACTTAGTATTCTCTAATATTTATTGTATTGTATTTATGACATCTGCTCATATCCTGCTGCACGCCAGCAAGCAGAGGGCATCCCCTCTTCGTTTCAACGCATCTCTTTCAGATCTACACGTAATGTTGATGTTGCTTCATCACTTCAACTGCAGCACAACTGGCATATTGCGCAGGGAAGGAAATGTGATACAAAATTTGGAAAACCAGACGCCAGCCATTGATGTATGATAATACATCCGAGCTCCGAGAGCAAACGAGAGAGGGCTGCAAGCAAACAGGCACACAGCTACCGTGCCCGTCTTATTGTCTGCTCTAAAGTGGAGCCATCAAGAGTAAGCAGAAAAGTGACAACGGCAAGGAGCTTTAGCCCTTATGCTCTTAAATTTTTTATGGGGATGGAAAATACTGCTTCCACTCAAAATCCCCGTCCTAGAGTAGACCACACTTGACTACAGGCTTGCAAGAGGATCTTGAAATTCTGTTAAATTGTACTATTTAATTTTACATAAGAAAGGGAGAACAATGAAGTAATTTTACGGATATTTGTATATAAACCTAGAAGGCAGTAGAAAAACTTCCACATATAAAAAGTAATCACGGACCGCTATGGGTAATATTCAAATGGTTTTGTAACGGTCAGCTTAGGAGCTCCTTATTTACTGTCAAACCACATGAATCCCAAGAAATGCTGTAAGCTGGAAGTTGGAAACTGGGAGGTTTTAAGGCGAAAGATACCATTTATATTTGGCGTTTCCTACTTGCAAGCATTGCAAACATTGTTGGAAAGCAAATTCTGAATGAAATACACGGGTCTGAGCGTTAGGCCCTCTCAGGGAGCCTCTAACGTGGTCAGCGAAGACGCCCGAGCACTGCAAATGTGAGCCAAACTTCAAAGGCCACTGCCAAACTGGATTTATTCCACACGCAGCTGAACTCAAAGAATGGGATTCTTTGCAACTGATGGGGATAGATGAAGAGCACTGTAAGTAGACAAGGTCTGGCCAGTATTTGGGAAGCATACTTGGATAAAAGCAAAAAAAATGCTCAGTGGTTTAAGCAGGGTGGTTACATTTTAGAAGGAGATCTGATTAAACCTGTCTCGAGCACTGGATCAGCCTGAGAAACTCAGTATACAGTACTGGCAAAGTCGCATAACTTCTGTCATTCTTTTCAAGATTAATTAATGTAATAGTAAACAAACCTGGAATTACCACTTGTTATTAAAATCACATGACAATTCCCTTTAATAAGACCGCCTCTTCAATCCCTTCAGGCCTTCCTAGCATAATTCATTCTGGCTAAAATCACTATATAGTGAGGCTTTCATTTAAGCTAAAAATTTTTGGAAATATTTAGTCATAAAAGTTTAAAAATGTTCCCAAAGCAAAAGGAGGTACAAACACGACATTATGCCCACTCTAAAAAGCATTCATTAAATGAGGACCCCCAAGCTTTGAATCAAGGGCTTTAACCTTGGCTGATAACTTCTCTGCTAAGGTTCTCCACGTGAACTAATCTATGTGTAGGTTGCCTGGGCTGCAGGATTCTTACAGAACTTATCAATGTCATATGCTTTTATGAAAATAATGTATTGCCTGGGCAATATTTAGTTTAGCATCTCGGAAGAGTTCATTGTTGCTGTGTTTCCAGACGTCTCGCAAATCCTTCCATAGGCAAACAAGAGCAAACACAAGAAATCCAACGGCGTGGTGAGGAATTGTCTAGCCAAGCTGACGACTCTTCCCAGGATAGTCTTTCCCAGGTAATCCCACTGGAAATTTGTGATACTCGCAGTTTGCGAATCTCAAGTTTACTACCACATTGATAAAATACTCGTTTTCAGAAGAAAATGTTCATGTCTCAGAATTCTTGGCCTTTTTTCAATTTGCCTTCCACCACCCAACCACCCCCCCTCCAAATCAAGAGATGCACGCAAAGAAGTCAGTAGTAGAAAGAATACTATTGAAATCATAAAGTCAAACAATTGAGATGAGGCTGTGGTTGCCAGCACCAAATTAACTAACCAGTGCTGCTCAGGCGGACTGTAACGTACTCCTTCGCTGCAAGATCACATACACTGTTTCCGAAACACTTCAGCTTTCCCAGGACACTGAATGGATCTCCCATGGAATCAAAGGGCAGCGGCGAAGGAGGCTGTTTGCAGGAGGACCCCTGTCTGACTTGTCAGAGAACTGGAAACTACATAATAAATACAATCTTGGCTTGCTGGCTCACACTTGGATTCTATCCTATGGAAACAGGTTCTTCCTTTTCCTGAGATTTCAGTAATTGAGAAAAGCTAATTTCTCAGGCTTAATTAATACTGCATAAGCTTTTTTTTTTTTTTTTTCTTGCTCCCTGACTTAGTGATGTGGTCTTGTTAGCAGAAATGTTTCTTTCTCACAAATTAAATGAAATTACATAGAAATTTTCTCTGAATATAGCTTTATGCAATACTCAGGACTCTAAGACACGAAGTAGTAAATGTTACCCATATTATGGAGATCTGTGACCTTACGCTCTCAGTAATTCTGCTTCCTTTCTACAAATTGGGGTTAATTCCACCCCTCACCCACAAGGATGTTATGAAGATTAATTAGTGTTTGTGAAAAACTCAGATAATATAGTGACGAGCACCACCGAAGAACTCTTGAGGAAATTAATCATTTCTTCTTTAGAGAAGGAACCCAACAGACTACAGTAAATAATATATGGGGCAATGCAATGAACAAGGAGAAGACAAAATATTGAAAAGTGGCTCCTTAGCCGAGCAGCTTTTATTTTGTGGACTTAATACGAAAGGGATCCGGTAACTAAAGATTGCTGTAATCTGAATGCAAAAAGCACAGATTAAGAGTGGAGGAATCATCCTGATTCCTCATCTTAGTTCTTTGCTAAATAATAAAGTTATCTCTTTTTTTATATATATATAACAATAATGATTATGTTACAATGCTATTTTAATTTTAACAGATTTAATTTTAACAGAATTTTGAGATCCAATAATGGAAGATGCAATGAGATACCTAATTACCATGTTAAAAAGCCATCCTGACTCCAAAGAAAGAGGCGGAAGGCTGGCTAACTCGCTGTCTGTCAGACTTGAGATGAGAGCCGATACAAAACCACCTCTCCTGTGCCGAGGAGGAGTGATTATCCCTCCCTGTCCACGAGTGAGAATTTTGCAGAACAGAAAATGCGCCACATTGATTTTTTTGCTTCAGCAGACCGCATTGAGAGAATATAAACTGCGTTTCAATTACGATATAAAAATAACCATATAATTAGTGCAGCATTTTCAATAAAGTATTTTTAATTACTGAAGTCGAGAGCTGCAACTTATTACAATTGTAGGGAGCACATTTTTTTCCTGCACTCCTGTTGTTCGACTGTAATACATGATCTGGTAATCTTCACCAATTACAAGCTAGTAGTATTTAGCAACACACAGCGCTGTTAAAAATGTTTTTAAATAATCTTCAGTAAATGCAAGTTGCGACTTTTGCTCCAGTTTGCGGGTTTCTAATAATAGAGTATTTGAGCCCTATAAATCTTAGAAATCTAATTAGACAATGTTAAGTTCTCTCTCGCTGAAGTCACAGATGTTTCATACTGGGAAAATCAGCAAGCCCCAGGGTTTGTTTGGTCTAGTATAGTGTCAAATTTTCATGGATAATTTAATAGCTAATAACTCTAATTCTTTCCCGTAAACCAAGAAATGATAAATAATGATTGCTCTAACGCCATAAAATTAACCCTCCAGGCTAAAAAAAAAAAAAAATAATTCAGGAACCACTGAGGAGATTAATTTCTGGTACTTAATGTTTCTTTATTACTAATTGTCCCTGAGTTGTATACATCTCACAACAGGAAAGAAAATGCAAATAAAACCACTGAAATCCTGCAATTCAGAAAGAAATATACATCAAGGATGGTGTGTGCATCTTTGATCTGATACACACACCGATTAGACTTGAGTGAAACAAGTATATTTTTTTCTTATCGGGTTCTAGTAACAACGGTTTAAGGTCACATCAGATGTTTCCTCCAACAAAATAGCAATTTCTATATAGAAAAGTGAGACTTTCCGCTTTCAAAGTTTGTTTGTTTTAAAAAAGGCCTTTTTTCTGCTTTGCAAAATTGTGAAACAAAAGATAGCAAATCTGATTGCTTTAAATAGAACTAGACATACAAGGGTAATTATTGAGTTTGTATTCAAGAGTCTGCATTCTGTGAGAAGATATATTGATTTTTTTTTTTCTAAAGAACGTCGGAGTAACATTTAGCTGTTTTTAATAAGGCTAACGGCAGGTTGGGGCTTATTCGGTTTTTATAAAATCATTAGTCGAGTCACTGCGTGGGATGAAGCGGTGCACCAGGTGAACAGTGCTCTATTGCAAAGGCTTCCCAGACTCTTTTAGAAGAGCCACCCCATAAACAAGATGGGTTTGCAGATAATCATCCATTTCCTACGTGCCATCAGAGCAGTTGGTAACAGGTTTTCTCTCCCCTATTCTTTTATTACAGAGGAGATGGCTTTAGTTTTGAGCAGAATGGAAACAGAGTGCCGGCAATAAATAAAGAATGGGAATAATGCCTAAATGTGGAAGCTCAGCAAAATTCAGAAAACATATAAATTCGGAAGATATACTAATGTATTTGGGAATGGCAGTTTATCTCATCAAAAGTTATGTGCAAAACTGTGAGGAGACTCTTACAGAGTTATGCTACCACTGGAAAGAAAAAACAACAGGTACTGAATATACATTCTTTGAGGAATATGGATTTCAGGTGGTCGTAAATCGAATGTCCAAAAGACAAAACTGGAAAGTTATAAACAACCGTTCTGCATCTCTGCTTCTTCTAACCGCTGGTTTTAATTACTCAAGAGAAGCTTATCATAAAAATTCAAAGATACAAAACTGTACGGTGCATCACGAGGGTAATAATAAATAATCTTTAAAGTTGATTAATTCACAAGAGAAAGAAAAACAAACTATCCAAGCAATTTCTAGTGTTTTAAACTACCCAGAAAGACTACAAAGAGTTCAATGATCATCTTTAATTCAGTACGCAGATCCAGCCAAAGAAGCTGTAGAAAGGTGTGCAAAACAATATGGAGAGTAATAGAGGATGTTCCAAAACCATTATATATAATGATCTTTAACGCAAAACACCATCTTCAGTTATAGTTTCTCAATGTCAAGAATCAGACTGTACAGCTGTGTACAATCGTGACTGTACAATGGTGAGGACAATTGCCCACTACACTGAAAACTCACTTAAGAACAGGGAACAAGGACACTGGGCAAGAATATGAGAGCATGAAAAATAACAATATGGAGAATTTAGATAGGAAGTTCTGTTCTTCTCTCGGTACAAAAACAGTTGCATAAATAACCGGAAGAAAAAAAAAAAAAAGAATAATAAAGTTTTATGTGACAGAATGTCAAGACTAAATGTATGTGTACATTATCTAATCGCCAAAGAACTTTTATTTGCACGAGCCAATCAGGTAATTTCCCAGTTATATCTGTGCCTATTGATCTCCTTTGAGAATGCAGAATGCAGTATTATCCAGCCACTGTGTCAGCAAAGAAATGTTCTTCCACTCTTTTTTTTTTTTTTTCTTAAGCTAGATGTTGTGTTGGACTCATCTATATAATTGATTTTGAAATATCTGAAAGCCAGAAAAGTTTTCTTCATCTTTTTCCTTTTCCCAGTGGCAGTAAGTTTGCTAAGCTGAGCTTCCCAGGACCTGATGAAAAAAATCTGAATATATATAAGTGTAAGGTGATGGAATTTATAGCCTGGGGAAAAGGCTATGTTCAATTGCTGTATGATGCACTGACACAAATATTGTCAAGGAAGGCAAAAAGTGACAGAAATATTGCTTTGAGCTTGCTTTGACAAGGCTCACATACTAGTCAGGCAAAAAATAGATAAAATGGGGTGAATCTTCTTTAGGTTTGTATATTCTCAAATGCCGAATTAACCTGTAAGATTCAGAACAAAGAGTTGCGGTGCTGCCACACAAGTCTGGCAGTCAGTTGCCATGTACATAAACCCCAACAGGTAGGATGAGGAGTTTGGTCGTGTCTTTTTCTTTGTGAATATTCTGCATTTATTCTGCTAGTAATGAATTTTCTAAAAGTTGTTCAAGTACACGGCCATTTTGAACTTAATTTTTTTTTTCTTTTTTCTGACAATGAGGCGGGTTCTCTCACACAAAACACCTATGAATATTAAACGAGTACTTAGACTATTAAGACTTTTACATTAGTATTGAACACTGCTCTTTCCTCTTCTCTACAAACCTTTTCGGGAAGACCAATGGCATTATTGGCATGTAATGACATTAAAACCAAATGCAAGCCACATTTCTACAAGACTACCAAATAGTCTGCAGGATAATTTTTAATAACCCGCGCCCACGTTCTTGTTACATCTCCTAAATGATGCTAGCTCAGCCTCAAAATCAGCTGGCTTACGCTAAGAATTCAAAACCTTTACATTATTTTGTAATTAAATCTGTCTTGGGTAGATTCAACTCTTCTCATACTGGTCTGCATTAGCTTGCAGGCTTAGGTACATAAATAATTTACTGGTTTAACAACACATGACAGATCAGCTGAGCGGTGGGAACTGCGTGCACAGCAGACGAGAAGCAAACCTACTAAGGGACGGCAAAATACCTTTTTTGCCTTGTATTTCTTCTATTTAAGACTGTACAGAGAGACAGTCGCTATGTCCCAGTAGATATACGAGGTAGTAGAGTAACTGGTTTCCTTTCTCTTGAGTGATCGCTGCTGTTCTGGTTTCCCCTCTCTCACAGCCCATGCCAGTTCACATCTTTTCAGGTGTTGCAGAAGTAAATATCCTGACCTGACAACATCTGTCTCCCTAATTCTACTTGACATAAAAAAAATATATATATATGTTTTTGTGAGAAACAGATTACTGAAAAAGCAACGGAAAGTCAGGAGCTTTGAAACTCATATGTACTAATCAATATACAACATGTTACAAGTCTAACTCTAAATTGAATCACAAAGTTAATTACATATTTAATTTTTTCCCTGAAAATACCTGTCACGCTGTCCATCTTCTACAGTTTCAAAAGCCTCTGACCCTTGAAAGACTTTTATTTTATTTTTTTTTTCCTATTACAGCTAAGGAATGGCCTTCTAAAAGAAGGATGCATTGCCCTTATTCGCTTTCCTGGCTCCCAGAAGAACTGCCTCCCATCTGGCTGCTTCCCATCCTCTCAGCTTTAGCTTACAGGGCCTTATCAGAAAGTTTTCTCCAAACCACAGCAGATTTTACTAACAAATATTTAGAAAGCTAATGCAGTCGATACATCAGTCATCTTTAGTGCTTGCCTTCATTTATATTCTTTTTATTTCTCAGTTTTGAAAACATCAGCTGGATCTGACGTGGTGTTTTATGAACCCTTCAAATACTGGCTCGGCTTTTATATGCAGGACAGTACTCAGGTGTTGTCTGAAGACAGGTTTTGTCACACCGAGGGGATATAAAGAGTTCCATTAGGAACTGCAGGGTTGAGTGACCCAGAACTTGCCTTGGAAAAAGGACTCCATCAAGCACACTGGGTGTTTGGACATTAAGTTTGCTTTGCCCTAAGCGTAAGGATTCCCTACAAGCCAAAGGAAAGATAAGACTTAACTTCTGTCTGAGGAGCTGGTATCAGACGGCCATTTGAGTTTTCTTTCCTGAAAAAAAAATTCCTTATCATTTTTTTTTTTTTGCCTTTCTATAGATTGTACAAAGATTCTTTGTCCTCAGAAAAGAATGAGGCCAGCATCTACACAACTCAAAACCAGAATTTCCATGTCATAACAGGTAAAAAAAGCCCAGCCAATTAAATGCAATAGCATTTTTTGTTGGGTAAATTACAGGCAGAAATTGGTTGCTTGGGAATTATTCCTCTAGAAAAGCTAATTTCTTTGTATGCATAATTTTAAACACTTAAAAGTAATTAGGAAATACACCTCATAAGCAATTTTAAAATTAAAAAAAAATACCCTATAATTATTGCTTTAAAACATTTTTGCAAATACGCACATTCGTATGTTAACTGTTAAAAGGAAGTTATTCTTCTAGCCTACCAATCCTGGGGCTGTGGACAAAGCCCCTGCATTAATTAAATCTAGTTTGGCATCATCAGGTTAACAGGTGTAATATTATAAAGCGAGTTGAAAGTGAATTTTGAATTACCAGTATCTACAGTTTATTCTTTTGGATTTTAACGAGTACTCGGAAAGCCTGAGAGCTTTGCAAGGTGTTAACTGCCTTTTGCTCGTTCCACATATCTCTGCTTGGGGAACTTCAGCAGCCACCCAAAGACCATCTGTGTAAGAAGAAGAAAACCCCAGTCAACCCAAGGTCTTGCTTGGGGCTGAGGCGAGGACAAAGCTACAGCAGGTCCATGTCGATATTTTTGAAGAACTGCATTCTTTTAACTTATCCTCAGACTTTTCTCATCATTTCTTTTCCCAGCAGCAGCAAAGAGAAGTACCTGGCTGGTTATATCTAGAACCTTCCTCATACCAACTCTATCAAGCCATCAAAACAGCATGCACAGGCACACATGTGTTTAATCACGTTTCTTTGCTCAGTTATAGGCAAGATCAATTATAAGCTCAATTATAAGTTACACATTTTCTGAATTTCTTAAAGCTTTTCTTAACATAATCTTTCTTTTTTTTTTTTTTTTGTCTGTACGCAGGGATAGAATGAGAGGCAACAGATCTAAGCTGGATTAGATAATAGGGAAAAAAAAAAAAGGTTATTCCACAAAGGAAGGTCAAATACTAGAACAATTTGCCCAGAGCTGCTTTGGAGTCTCCTTGAAAGTCTTCAAGACTCAAGTGGACCTGGCCCGGAGAAATCTGATTTAATTAGACCTGCTCTGAGCAGGCGCTTGGACTAAAACCCTGGAGGCCCTTTCCAGCCTCAATTATTCTACAAATCCATGAAAGCAGTGGACTGTGTTTTCCATTAAAATTACGTATGCTTTAAAAGATCTGAAACTGCAGAAACAGGGTGGAGAGGAGGAAGAAGTATGACCGCAGCCTAGCCACGAGTCCAAGCCCCTAGAGGGATTTTGGCCCTTGCTCTCAATACTTCCTGACTCATTTTATTCAGTTTCTCTTGAATGCAAAATACAGAAACAAAAATGAACACCAGGATTGCCACTTTCACAAAGTCCAGGTCCCTCTTTGCTCTCATGAATCTTAAGACACCTGTGACACTTGATTTCTGCATTTGGCATTCGTAAAGGTGGAATTAGATTTCAAACAGAAAAAAGGTGATTTGACCGCTTCCATCTGAAGCCTGGAAAGGTCTTTAGGCCATGAACACTAATTTCACAGATGTGTCTAATACAAAGTTACAGGCTAGTTCCAAGTCCAAGTAGGATTCATGAGAAGCATCTTTCTCCAGCAATTTCTACGGTTTAGGTATCTTCTGTTCAGTCTTCTAGCGCCTGTGAATACTCAGTCCCCATGCAGTTAAAACTCAGATTTTAAATTATGACCAAAAAAAGGCACAGTGAAAAGAAATTTTCTGACTTAATCGTAGAATCATACAATTGTCTAGGTTGGAAGAGACCTTTATGATCATCAAGTCCAATCGCTAACCCAGCACTGCCAAAACCACCACCAACCATGACCCTCATGTCTACTCATCTTTTCAGCTCCTGCAGAGATGGTGACTCAGTCACTTCCCTGGGCAGCCTCTTCCAATGCTTGACAGCCCTTTCAAGGAAGAAATTTTTCCTAATATCCATCCTAAACCTCCCCTGGTACAACTTGAGGNTATTCAGCTGGCTGTCGACCAACATGCTACCTCCTCCAGGAGCCAGGCATCTGGAGCCAGCTGTGGTCTCACCCCAATCTGCTTCAATCACTTCAAACCTGTTGTATCTTGAAATCCTCGAACGCTGTCAAACTGCTGGGTCCCTGGCTGTGTTAGACACGCTCAGTAGGCAGAACCAAGGAGAGGTGGCTTTTCTTTTTCTCGCTTACACATCATTATCAGCAATTCCGTGTCTAACATATCCTATATATTTCAGAAGTTCAATACATACTCAAATCAAAATATGTAAGTTCACATTTTAGGCACTGAAATGATTTTCATTTCCCTTGTGGCATCTTCCAGTCATCTCTTAAACTGATTTTTAAAAAGCAGAAGTGAAAACAGTAGTCAAACCTATCATTGGCTTCTCAGCATAATAACAAAAAGAGCTTCACCTTTCAAAAAGCACCGTTGATAACACAGTGCCTAGTTTGTTAACAATACAGCTGAGGCATAATTTTGAACTGGAAATTTAAAATTATATAAAAAACGTCTAAAACCTCAGAAATTAAACGTTTCATTTGTGTATAAATTTCTGCTGTGAGATAAAATTATCACGTCTGTGTATCTTGTTGCTCCTGTTTTTATCTTGACATACAAAAGCAGATAGAAGAGCAAGACCTTTGGGCTCTCAAAGCATGTTTTGCCAAAATTTAAAATATTAATTGGTGGCTGTGAAATTTATTTTGTAGTAAAAGAAAAGAAAAATAAACTAACAAAGACAACCTGAAATACCAACCTGTTATTCTATCTTTTTTTACTGAATATACTTTAAAACTTTGACTTTAGAAAGCAAGTAAATATGGCTGTGAATCGTACTCTCACAACATGAGTTAACCCAACTGTAGCTTGTAAAGAGACAGAAATATCGTCTTCACAGGAAACTGTGGGGATGTTTATCTAGTCATGATTGCTTTTGCCTAAAACCTAGAATAGTGTTTGGATGTTTTAGCAGTAAATAGATGCACACAAATGGAGATATATGAATAGTCCCCTTTTAACTAAAAATTACTTTACCTCTGCTAATACAAATGCAAGTTTTTCCTTTGCACTTATGATACAAATAGTTGTACAATGAATTAAATATAGTCTTTTGATACAAGAGTAAGTGATATCAGTGTTATTATTGTTTCGGTTTTTTAGCCAGGACCTCCAGCACTAACACTTACACAGCCTGATTGATCGGTCTTGTCCACAGTAACATCTGCGCTTCTCTGTGAAGGAATTCTGTATTAGCAACATTAATGTCTGGGCTGAAAAACTTGTTTATCTTAGAACCTAACAAATTTATTTGAGGGTAATGTCTAAATATGAAAAAAAATCACATAAACACAATCTGCTATTCTACCTTGGTCAAACAGGGCTTTGTTTCGTGTAGTTCGCACACAGGATATTACGCCCTCTTCAAACGTTCCCATGTCACAAACCAGAAAAAAAGATATAGCGTTTGCCCTTTTCTTTTCACAATTTACATAGTTCTTTTGTAAGCGAACTCTGAAAACCATGGTGCATTTTTTCCCACAATATTCTGCGGTCCATGCCAGGCTGCCGTTATTTATTGACTGGGGTTATTTGGACTGTCTCAAATTAGGGTAAAATATCTTACAGGCATGTCTGGTGGTTGCATTGTAAGCTGTTGTAATAAAAGTTAAAGCAAAATGCATTGAAAAAGGCTTAGATACAAATCGATACGGGGAAACCCGATACACAGATTTTCCTCCATAGGGAGGGCAATGCATCTGCTACTGTATTGTGAGAAAAGATTTAATTCAAAACGAGCGAAATCATACTGTCATTTGCAGAAAAGCAAGAAGTAATGCTCAGTAAGAAGCTCGAGAGATGTGTTCCCAAATGCCGGTGGCTGGTACAAAATGTCAACGTAGCATAAAAATATACAGACTATATCGCTTTATATTACTTCATAAGATTTGTTAAACAATAAAGGGTGACATTACATTTTTACATCAGATATTTTTTACAAAAGTGTGTATAGATAGTATCTTTCTGATGCCATTATTTTGAGAGGAGATTTCAAAATATATATGCACTATTTCATAACTGCAAGCTGAAGCTTCCTCAATAAGGTACATGGACATCATCTAATCCCTTGTTTAAGGGCTTGAAGCTCTTATAATTATGAAATATTTTAAACAGCGTCATTGACAGAGAAGGCAGCCGCTTAATAATTCAAGCAGGACACCGCACTCTGAATGTCACATCAGGATATCGACATTTTTCTGGCGGCTGTGATATCCCCAGACTTCAGAGCTAACATCACGATGAGGTATTGCCTTATCACCATCTACACCGTGTAGTGTCTACAAATAGCAGTCTAAAGATTAGAAAGGTTACGTTAATTTAAATACAACTGATATACAGAACGCTCAGGTATTTTGCATTGCTGTATCATAATAACCAATTACAGTCAATGGGGTTTTTTCATGCCAACATCTGGATTCTACATGAGAGCTCAAACACAGGAGTGAAGCCCAGGCGAAGGGAAGGTGTCACTTCCCACCGCCCCTCGGTCGCAGGCGGAGTGCTGCTGTCTCCAAACCGCACCACGCAGGATGGGGGGTGGCTTTGTTGGGTCTGGGGACCTCCCGTACCTCCTCTGAGGTGGCTGGAGCCAGCTCAAAAAGAAGGGAGATGTTCACGGCTCTTCACCATAAAGAATGGCAAAGTTGAGAAAGATGCTGAGGGGAGACCTTCTCACTCTCTACAACTCCCTGAAAGGAGGGTGCACCCAGGGGGGGTCGGACTCCTCTCCCAAGGAACACGCCATGGGACAAGAGGAAATGGCTTCAAGTTGCACCAGGGGAGGTTTAGACTGGATATTAGGAAAAAATTCTTCAGCAAAAGAGTTGCCAAGCATTGGCAGAGGCTGCCCAGGGCAGTGGTGGAGTCGCCATCCCTGGAGGTACTTAAAAGACGTGTAGACGTGGTGCTGAGGGACATGGGGTAGTGGTGGATGTGGCAGTGTTGGGTTAATGGTTGGACTCAGTGATCTTTAAGGTCTCTTCCAACCAAAATGATTCTATGATTTACCTGCACTAATACATGTGCGCTATGGGCAAACTTTTCAGCCTTGTTTCTTTTAAGTAGATTTGAAAAATTCACATTTATAAAGTCATGTATATTTTAAGAAAGATAAGGAAGGACCATAGCTCATTAAAACCAGATATTAAACTCATCTATTTCTGTAACCGCAAACCAGGTATCACACACTGTGTAACTGTTCCTTGGGCCAAAAGGTCTTCTCTTCAGCGCTGCTCTGAAACGGGTGAACCCATCTAAGGCACAGTGGACTTACTCTGTAGAATATATTTTCAAGACAGAAAAAACTTTGCTGCAATACCCCTAATTTTAGCTCTCCTTGCTTTCTAGCTAAACAAGCTAAGGAATGTATAAAGTAGAAAGAAAAGGATGGATTTTTTTTAAAAAAAATAAATAAATAAATCCGGAGAAAAGAAATAACTTTCATCAAAGAATTAGCATGAATTTAAGAAACACAGAAAAGTGAAACTATCAGCACATCACCAACATTTATCAGTGCAGTATATAATGTCTCACACAGCTATACAGGCAAACTATATTTCAAGTTTTAGTGTCTTGTTTACTTGAAAGCAACAGCAGCAGGTTTGAGCTGCAATCACATATGAAAAAAATGTTTTCCAAAGCTGGAGGTGTTACTGGGGGTAGTTTCTAATACTGTCTGCAATAACGCCAAGTGATGACAGGCAAGACTGAGTTGCTAATTTGTGAACTTCAATATTACATTCTGTTTGCTCAAAAGAGTGAATCTAATGAAATACATTTTATGATTTTTTTTAATAACATTATGTATGAATGAACCAGTAATCTCTACTGGTCTTAGACTGTTAGAACTCCTTGCAAATCAATGTAGCTTCAGCCAAAAAAAAAATCTGTGCAACAAAAACTATTTGTGCAAAAACTATTTGTGCAACAGCCGAAGCTCCAACTGTAAGTATTACAGGTATTCTAGGTCTTCTACTGCCACAGCCTAGTTCTGCTGGAACAAAACTATTATCTCCTGCAACAGAAAACCACAATAGCCTGCTGGGTTACGAAAACTCAGTTTCTCCAGGTGAAGTCTGTCACACATTGGAGGTCAATATATAATGTTAATTGCTGCTAACTGGACTGATGAGTAAAACTTCGTGTTGTGCTTCATGAAGTTCACCATATCAGATTTTAAATAATAACTAATTCCCTTGGAAACTATTTTATAATATAACCTTCTGATTAAGAGATGGAAGAATTTTTCCATGTTTTGTTTATTTGGTTATTTCCAACTTCAATGTAAATATCTGTTAACCACCAACTTTTAGTACAGAGATACTAACTGTGTGTACAGACTTGAAAGATACAAATTTTAACCTTAAGATTAAGAAGATGCTGAATCTGGGCTTCCCGCCTTCTAGAAAAATCCTGGAATCACCAAAATTTAACAAAAATGTAAACCAGTGTTGCCTCTGTCTTAATGGCTGTTTCTTAAAATAAAAGAGTGAGACTTTGTTCTTTCAAGGAATACGCACAGCTGCTTGTGCCCCGCGAGGTGCTACAGGTTCCAGATTCTGCAGGAGAGGAGACACTAAATGCTTCTCAGGTTTCAGAATTCAGACACAACCCTGTGCTGATCCTTTCCTGGTTTGGCGTCTCCCTGCCCGGTGCGTAGCCACTCTGGTACGGGACTTTGGGAGAGGCTGCAGAAACTAGTCAGGGATCGAAAAGGACTTACTCAGGAGACACACAATTTTCTACAAATTCGAAAATGTGTCAGTTTATTTCACCCCTACACTCTGTTATTAAATTTTTTCGTGCCTGTTAATTGAAACTGTATTGGAATAATCAGAAAACATGTATTTTTAGTAAAGTTTCAAAAGATATGATGATATGATATTTCAAAAGATATGATGATGCTGAAACAATGTATTCAATCTGAAACTATATATTCAATTAACCATTCACTACACGGTTTAATCCTTAAAGATAACACATCTATTAAAAACCAAGTTCGAATATGAGACATAAAATTTTGCCCTGCTAACATCTGGAAAGAGGCTTACTGAAAACCATTCACCAAAGCTGTGCAATTACGCTGAAAACATTAGGTACGGAAAGCCAAATAAAGCATTTCCCAGAAATTACCGCAGCTGAAATTCCAAGAGAAAAACATTTTTGTCACGTTAACACCACATAGATAGTATTTATTTTGGATTAATTTGTTTAAAAGCTTGTTATTTCTTCAGTGTAAAAGCATCATTTGGGTATTTCATAAATATAATGATGGATGGCTGATTGAATCGTAATGAAACAGGCAGAAATTAATTTGGGACAAAGAAGCAAACGCTATTTATGACCAGAACATCATTCCTAGAAAAGATGATGCAGTAAGGGTCCAGATAAAAGGATTTAGGGCTCCACAGTTTTCTTGGTGGAGGCAACTGCCATTAAAGAGGACTACTCTCAGTAAGAAAAGGGTAAAGAAAACTATATGAACTTTCCACATGTTTCCAAAACATTTAGAAAGCTTAGACTTGACATGATACCAGAGGTGAAATGCCTACCTAGACGACAAGCTAACCCTGAGGTGGAAGTGTGAAAATACATATATTTTTACTTCCAATTACTAGTTCGTGACAATATATGGGAAAAGCGAGTATGTTATCAATTCTAAGATAGAGAGATTGCAATAAATACTGGACATTTTGAGCATCAGACAATATTGAGAATATTGATTGATCCTAATTCTCACATAGGAAAAAGCTTCATTTTCCTTATAATAGCTCAATGGACAAATGGAAGAGGGTTTTGTAAGGAAGACTTGTACGATTGTAGGTGCAATTTCAACCTTGAAACACCTTGTCCGAACACAACTATGGTAGATTTTAGACAACTACATGCCAACTATATCTTTTACAAATTTTAGCCAACTATATCTTTTACAGGCATTCCACAGTAATGACATCAAAACTACATTCTTTAACTCATATCACCACTTTTTATTTTTTTCCCCATTTACATTATCTATAAGTTCAGTTCTTAACTTGCAGATGTAACAGTAATTATTACATGACTGATAGAATTTTAAGTGGTAAGTTGAGACAACTTAAACGCAAAAGAGCCTATGGTGTCACTCAAACAGGACTCACTGCAAAGTAGCAGAATGCACGGTTAGGCATCTTCCAAGGCAAAAACTCTTAAACGAACACATGGAATGACAATTCAAACGCTACAACTAGTAGATGTGACCTATGTGAAGTGTGCCAACAGGGGAGTGCAAAGAATGGTAGTAATGTTGTTATAATTGCCGTTTTCGCAAAGAGGGTGTAACACACTAAATAGCTATTTCAACATTCCCACTGGCATCATGATTTTTGAAGTCTACTCCTTTCATACTTTTTAAATTTCATTTTTATTTCTTATTACGTCAAAACTGCTTACACTTTGCCCATTTTGCTTTTGAGGTTCCCCTCTCAGTCGATAGTCCCCAGGCTGCTAGCAGCAGCCCCACGAGTGTTGGCTATACAAATACTACCGAGGTTACCCTGAGCCAAAGCCCACACTGGCATCCATTGCAGAATGACCCCATTTAAGAATTTTTTATCTCAAACACATTACATGTCTGAGAAGTTACTTACAGTCTTTAAAGTCCTCTAAGTGCCCATGAATGTTTTCTGCTAAAGTAGACACGCTTCTGAGGCAGGATAGAGATATGATGGCTCCCCAGTCTATATGAACATTTAATTGTAGAACATTACGGAGATAAGGTTTAGTGATTGTTTTTGTCAGAGGTAGGCTGATGGTTAGACTAGATGACCAGAAAGGTCCCTTCCAAACCAGGCAATTTATGATTCTATGATTCTATCTTTCATAACCGAACTGAATCATCTGGCTATTGGAAATCTAGCCTCTTTCACCTCCCTACAAGGTTCAAAAGTCTACTGACTGCCGTTCATGCTTCTTTCTGCTACACGACCATGCTTGCCGCAAACATTCACACTTGTCTACCACATAGGACATTTAAAACATATTATTTTCCTGAAATTCAATGCTCTTGCATTACTTCCAAGGTAGAGCTGTGCCAGTCAAGGTAAGATTCAGACCTTTGCTGTAAAAAATGCAAATACAAATACAAGTATAGGAAATACATTCCAGCCTTCAAGCAATAACAGAGGGCTCGTGGTAAATAAAAAGTATGTACTACAGAAAAAAATATTAAAACTCATAAAGGTTTCCAAAGTTTTCAAAATGTTTTGCAAAGCTTATCAAATGTCTTTTATTATTATTATTATTATTATTAAAATTGTAGTCCCTCAGCTGACAGCAATATTTCCTTTACTTTTGAGTTCCAAAATATTGACTCATGAGAAAAATGGGAGATGAGTGAAACTCTGTCTCTCTTTCTCTTCCCCTCTCCTCCCCGACTCCAGTGGTTTTGCTGCATGTGATATTTTTGCTGTCGCTGTTCTGAATTGTTTTTCATCTAGATGCTCCTTAAAATCCACAGGAAATAATTTATAAAGTTCAGAGGACGTAAAAATTCAGCAGTCAAGGAATACAACTTTTTGTAAATAGCTTGGTTATAGAAAGGAATATTTTTTAAAAAATAAAAGAAATAGGCAGATAGTATTGAAGTGCATTCCAGCACTTACATTCTGTTTCGCATGGATACCTGTGGAACAGCCTTTTGGTAATGAGGCAGTCATTAGTCTGATTTATATCTTCTAAGAAGGGGCATATGCCCTCTCATCTGGCTTACACGTTAGCAGCTAGTAAGTAACAAACCAAATCACAGGATACTAGTTTAGTTTTGCCTAAGACGGGTAATTTGTTAGCCCGCGATTTTTCCGTGTTATTTATATCTGACTATCCAGGAGGCTGACACCTGGGGCTGGCAACACCTGGCAGCGCTTTTAATGAGCGCACCACCGTTTCCACTGAAACTGCTGACTTGAGGAACCGCAATCTTACATCTACTGTAGGGGGAAAAAAAAAAAAAAAAAAAGAAAAAGTACAAACCCGAATGCAATGAATTAAAAAGGTCAATGAAATAAATGTTAATTTTGTGCTAATACAGTTAGAGTGTAATTGGTAAAGAGAAAGGAAGACAAAATAGTCTACACAAAAATTTTCACGGACAAAAATTCACTAGAATATTTCTTTCGTAATGTTTTCTATTAGTTACTAAAAAGGTGCCTTCCACTCATGAAATTTTTCAACAGTTAATAAATCATAGTCAAATTAACTTAAACAAGGCAGTTAGTTACCCCCTCTTTAAATGTAACTTGAACTATAGATGGCTGGTCAGGAAACATTTGAAAATAATTCGGTTGTTTGACTGCAAGCTTGACCGAGGGAAAAACAAATGGGAAAAGAGGTTTTCACATTAGCTGTAGGCTTGGAAAACGTTTGGCATCTCTGGGACCGGTGCACTTGCCAAAGACTACTGCCACCCTAAAACTATGGCAAGGCTTTATTTGAAGGATAGATGAATTACAGCCAATTCTAAGCACCTCAGCAAGGGTTCAAGACTTTACGTGTCTCTGCCTGCCCCCAGCCCAGGTCTCTCTTGTACCTACTGAGGAGCTTCAGATCACCAGGAGATTAGGACATTTTTTCCCAGAAAATTTATTATTTTATAGCATTGTATGCATATTTGACACACTTAGGTATCATTCTTTTAAAAGACTTACTGCATGGAATTTACAATTTTTACTGTGTTTTAAACATTTAAATATCTTTATATAAAATAATTGGTACAGTTGTTAATAATAGTGTTTGTTATAAGGGGTTATCTACTTTGTTCTAAATGGCTTGTAAAATATATCAAAATACTGAAGCCCGGATAACAATTCCCCTACTCCCCAAATATACCTACAGCTTTTTAGCCATGGTGATAACTTTTTCCCCAAAGGACAGGAAATAGCAATAACCAGTGGTTATTATCTATTTCTAGATAATAGATAATATTATCTACTATAATACTATCAAAATTTAATAGATAACACACTAGCATATGTATCACAAAAACATTGTAAAACATTTACCATCTATTTACAAATGAATTTAGCCCACTACTAACACGTGCTATGAATATATTACGCATTTTTTGTAAATTGTCGAAAACCAATAGTTTCACAGAATTTGAACATGAGAATAAATTCATTTTTCCAGTTATGTTTTGACAGCTCTAAATGCCTTTTCGAGAGGGATAGCCTACCTTGATGTCACCAGGAAAACAGCACTCTACCTTAAGGAATTAAACCTAATGTACCTGCCTTTGTGGCAGCACTGAAAAATATTTTTGAAATCTCATGCAAACCAAACTGAAGAAAAAAGACACAAAATTTCTTATCTTTAAAATCACTTTTCACAAAATTTTGACTTCTGTGACGCAAGCTTTGATGCTTTACGATTGTTGAAGTTTACAGGAAATATTTCCCGGAATCCAAAGTTGAAAACTATAAAATAGAATTAGCTTTTCATATATTACAATTTAAAGACATCAAGAGTCTTGTTTACAGTGAAACTTTAAATAAAATCAGAATTCATAACCAAGGGCATTTTCAAAGTCATTTTAAAACTATAATTTCAAAGCAGCATTTTACTTTATAGGATGGAATATTTGTTTGAAGAACCTAAATATAGGATAACTCTTTATTCTTCCTCATTCTGAGAATATCTTTTTTAGCTCAAAAATGCTTCATTTACCCATAATTATCTTTTCACACACTGTTCCCAGATGTAGGACTCCCAAACTGCAATCCCACTCATCTGCACAGCTACTGTGAGAAAGTCTGAAACGTATTAGAGTCTACGGAATAAATTCTGTATTTCGTATTGAAGTATCTTATGTAAATGTGTACTCTGTGATTTAGCACTTAAGTAAATTACCTTAAAGACAATATCAAGCTTTTCAACACTGAAATAAAAGCAAACTGCTGTGATTGGCAATATTAGGAATTTACTATGCTATGTTTTTCTACGGTGACACTCTTCTCAGTTTTTTCTCTCTAAGGAGAGAGAAATACACTGACAAATCACGACAGGTAGTCATGGCTTAGTTATATGGCACTTTTCGTACTGAAGGTCTGCTCTGGAAACTTTATAAACGTAGCGAAATATAAGGCATAGCATCACGTAAACGGTAAAATATGGAAAACAAAACGAAAAATGAGACAACATTAAGCTTATGGTAGAACCACCCACAAGTTAATAGCAAAAATGTATATGCAATTATTGTTTCATTGCATCTGAACACTATGATTGTAGTCTCCCTTTCATCTCCTTTGGCATACAAACGCCACATAAATTTCAAGTTCACTAATATCAATAGTTTTTTTTCATTAGATTTTGCAGGTTTTGATCAGACTCTGCGTTTGAAATGGCTTCATTAAAGTGAATAAATGAAGGGAATAGTATACCATTCAGATTTTCCTGAGATATCCTGGAATAATCTATGGGGTACCTCCACAGGTACCGTGACACTCTATCTGAAGAAATTTATATAAAAGAAGTCAGAGATCCTATCAAGTGTCATAGATACGTAAGCTTAGTCAGTAAATACAAATAAATGAAAAAAGCCTTTACAAAAGGAAGAATTAGGATAGTCAGGAAGTCAACCATCTGGACTTTAAATATCAATAACTGAATAAAAATTATTAGCAAAAGACAGAATTCTGACTTAGTTTGCTTCATTTTATGAGACAGACATGGCAGAGGCAAGTTTCAGCTTATTAAAACTGGTTAGAGCCCATTAATCATAAAAAGTATGTATTAGCTGAAAAAAAAAAAGAAATTATTTTAATAGATAAATGTGGCTAATGACTTTTTAACTTCATAACTCAGAAAAGGAAACATGCTGAAATATGACCCAGAAAAATAAAAATCTTAAAGATAAATTAGATAAATTAGTTTCAGGAATGAATGAAAACAGACAATCACTGAATAATGAGGAAGATCCTTGGCAGAGGTTTGGACACAAGACCTAACCTGTGGGGGTTGCAGCCCCTCGTTTACATGACGGACTGGCTCTCCGTTATGTGGTACTCATTAGGGTACCATCTAATTGCCTTCCTTTTTATTTAAATAACTGTAACAGACCACCACATGGCGAAAATACAAAATAAATGCAAATTACTTTTATACGAAAGATAACAACACAAAATTGATTTGGCCTCAGATGTTAAAATAAAAAAAAACCCCAGCTCATTAATTCCAATACCTGTTGCTGGCCACCAGTTGCTCCCGTGCTGTCCTGAGCTGGGTTCTGGTTCGCAGGCTCAGCTGCAAAGTTTGCACGTACATTTCAAATGCACGTTTTGAATACGTTACTCCTAAAAAAAAGGCCAATTATAAACCTTGCTTGGTGCAAAGAAACTGAAAAATAAGTGTTATCAGTGTTGCTCAGATGTATGTACCGTATGTGTAGGAACAGTGAGCGTTTGCACGTCTACCATCAGAAGAGACGCGAGACAAAATTCCAGTATAGAACGCATTTACCGCACAGTCAAAGACCATCACTCACGTACAATATGTTATAGCTTTCTCCATTCACATATTTCTATGAAATTTGCTACATCCGGTTTTAGTAGGAAAGGGTTTTCTGCATGGATCAGTTCCACAGGGGATGAAGAAAACAAGTACAGACATCCACAACAGCGTGTATCTGCAGTGGGCAAACCGCCTCTTGGGAACGGAAAGGAGAGAAACAGGGATTGCAGCAGTTATGGTGTGGTTAACAAAAGTTCCCTAAATGCTAGGGGATTCTTGAAAGCTAGCAGATACACAAATGAGAAAATACTTGGAAAATCACAGAATGACAGAATGATAGGGGTTGGAAGGAGATCCCCTCTGGAGGCCATCCCCCTGCCAGAGCAGGGTCACCCAGAGCAGGGGGCACAGGAACGCCTCCAGGCGGGTTTGGGATGTCTNACTTTGGGTGTTTGAAATCGAGCAGCTTTTTGTTACATGGTCGTGTAAACTTAGAAGGAGAAGAACATAGACTTATCTCGTAATACTGGAGCTCTTACACTAAATCTAATGATTTAGTTAATTTATGTTGGAGTTAAGCTGTCCACACTTTATGGGTGATTTTGTCTGGATCACATTGAATTCTATTTGCAACCTGCAGCAGGAGAGGAGTTGCTCCTCACTTTTGCTGCAAGCCCTAACAGTTTCATTACTGCCAGTTTTTAATTCAATATCCTCGGGACTCTTCTTGTGAAACACTTGGAAATATTTAGCTATTTATTCTCAGAACGTTCTTTTCAAATAAGATATGAAGGTGTAGCCAAAAGAACGGGAGAAATAACAACAACGACAAAATTACATTTTGTAAAGTAAGTCGTCCTAGTATATAATTAACGGTGGGACAATCTTCTTTATATGGGAGTGTTGTAATTAACTCTTAGAAAACTGCAGATGTCCATGCAGTCCCGTTCTGAAGGGGAGAAGGGTGGGGAAAGCTCAACAGCCACATGAAGAAAAGCAAATACAATACAATACAATAAGAAGCGTTTAGTAGGGCTTTGCTGACAGCTCCCTTATTCCACCCCTCTCTCCCAATTACTACTGAACTTATAGCAGGAAGTCAGTCATTCACAGCATCTGTATATTTGGCATCAATTAGCGAGGTTCTGTTACAGCTAACGGGAGAGGTTTACAGACAGCCCCAAAAGCCCGTGTCACAAGAAAAAGGAGCGCAGCACAGCGCCAGAAGGAAACACCCCCCTGACTGAGTGAGGATATAAAATACAACCCCTACGCGCTGATTTAGTCACCACTCCAAAATACAAATGTTTGTATCTGGTTATTTGTGCTAACCTTAATCTCACTCAAACTCTGCCTTTGGTTCGACGTGAAAGATCTGGGAAAAGCGACTGATCTTCTACTGCCATCTCAATACTGGTCGTATACTCAGCAGTCACTTTGCTGCTTTCAAAATGTGTTTCTCTGTTGATAGTTTTAAGGTGAAGCAGCACTTCAGAGATTGGACCCGCATCTTGACTGATTGTATATTTAAGGGTTTTTTTCCAAGGGTTTTCTTTGAGAAATAAAAGCAGGAAGACTTGGAGAATTCACACTCTTTATGCACAGAGTAAATCATTTAAATTATAGATGCTCTCTATGGAAAACAGAATATATTGAGACCTGAGGCATAAGAAAAGAAAAATAGCTACTTTAGATTTATATCCTCAATAGAAGATACTTTGAAATTTTCAAGCAGGACTTACTGCAATGTCTGCTATTACATTATTGTTTCCTGCCAATGACTACACAGATTATTCAGTCTGCCCAGGATGAAATACTGGATGTAAACTCCTTTCCCCGGGAAGATGTGTTTAACTTGCACAGCTCTTTCTCTGCTTCCATCACTCTGAAAGTTACTTTGCCTCTTACCTTCACATAGTTCACCTTCTCCCATTTACTAAATTCCTTCTGTCTAGATTTACGTGAGATCTCAGGAAGAAATCCTTTGCTGTGAGGGGGGTGAGCCCCTGGCCCAGGTTGCCCAGAGAAGCTGTGGCTGCCCCATCCCTGGAGGGGTTCAAGGCCAGGCTGGACGGGGCTTGGAGCAGCCTGGGCTGGTGGGAGGTGTCCCTGCCCAGGGCAGGGGGGGGCACTGGGGGGGCTTTAAGGTCCCTTCCCACCCAAACCAGTCTGTGATTCTGTGGTTCTTACTCAAAAGCCATCGAGTGTTAGGAGACAGGAGCGCGCATTTCCTCATCTCTGGAAACATTAGTGCAATATCCACAAGTAGCAGTTAAGTATTAGAGAATGAATAACGCCTAATTCCTCTGTTTGTATTACATGATGCCAGAAGGGAAATCGTGGATTTTGCAAACACGCTGAAGCACCGTGTATTAAGCACAGCTTTCCGCATGCGCTAACCCTGACTCTGTGCGGCTGGCACTGATTTGAGCCTCAGGAGTGCAGCAGATTGATTCCACGCTCCGATATTAGTGAGTGATATATTTAGCTTCTTTCTTGTCCACACTCTTTCGCTAGACAAGCAGTCGGGGCTTTTATGGATAGGATTAAACAATTGCAACAGTTTGTAAAAACTATTTTTTCTCCAAGTTTAATAAAAACTGATAACTATGATTATTTGTGCTCAGTCAGTTATAACCCTGATTCTATTCTTTAATCTATGAATTTAAGTAATACACTTCTTTATCAACAGTGGAGATAATACAGATTTAAATTTACAGTTCCTGTATACAGTCTTATGAAGGTATTTTCACAGAGCTTTTGTGACTCTTTAATATTCTTGGATACAGAAAATACTTTAGCAAAGGAACTGCCAGACCAGTGCAAGTTGGTAACTGTTAGCAAAGTTTTAAAAATAAAAGTATATTGTATTTCCTCATGCGATACATATCCCCGCTACCCCTTCCCTCTGCCTCCCTATTTCAAGACATTGTCATTTTAAGTATTTCGATACCATGTTCTAGGAGCAATAAATAGCTATGGAGAGGAAAAAGATAATGGCAGGGAGATATCACCTGCAACATCACTTTTGAACTCACAGGCTATTATTTTTGTTGTTTACCGCTGTATTACTCTTTTGATCTCATTTAGCCTGAATTTAACACCTGCCTTTTTCTTTACTGCTTCTGAGAACAGCAAGAGAACTTTTCTGAGCCCCTTTCAATCTCCATCACCGTCACTACAGTACAGGAATCATGAAGTTTCTTGCAAATCATTGAGATATATATATATACACATTTAAAAATTAATATGGAATTCCACTGACAGGTTCATTTCAGCTAGTCAGGATGTCAAATTATGTTTTAAGGTTAAGGTAATTTTAAAGGGCAATGGTGAAAGTACTGGATGATGGCATTAAATTCGTCTTTGTGGTATTTGAAGTCAAAAGAACTATTGCTGTCTCCCTCAGGAAGTT
>VXBO01009011.1:391974-413886 GCA_013400135.1 Rhinoptilus africanus
GCTTATAAATAACTATAGGGTGGGTGTCAGGAGGATGGGGCCAGGCTCTTCTCAGTGGTGCCTGGTGACGGGACAAGGGGCAACGGGCATAAGCTGGAACACAGGAAGTTCCATCTCAGCATGAGGAGGAACTTCTTTCCCTTGAGGGTGGCAGAGCCCTGGCCCAGGCTGCCCAGGGAGGTGGTGGAGTCTCCATTTCTGGAGACATCCCAAACCCGCCTGGAGGCGTTCCTGTGCCCCCTGCTCTGGGTGACCCTGCTTTGGTAGGAGGCGTAGATTAGGTGATCCCTGAAGGTCCCTTCCAACCCCTACAATTCTCTGATTCTATGAAGAGTTCATAAACTTTGATAGTTTTTGAGGGTCTGCTTACATCATCCCAGTGCAGCCGGGCTACAGCTCCATTGCACCCAGAACACACGGGCAGGTTGTCAAAGGCTGTATGGAGATAACCTTATCATCTTTGTAGTGCCCAGATATTCTCCGAGTAGGAGAAATCCACTGTTTTGTGACTAGAGAAGATTTACAGTCTCTTTCCATTGCTTAGCCTCTAATTGTACAATAACTGGCTTAAATGGCCGCCTCTGAAAATTGGATGGCTGAATAAAATAAGTGGGTATTTCTTGTGAAGAGTGTATGCATTTGAAAGATGACTTTCCTCATACATCGTACACTACTTGCTGAAAAGATCTTGGTCCTCTGTTACAAATAGCTCATTCTGTCAGGAACTTTCGATGACAGAAATATATATTTACTCTGTAAACACACAGAGAAGAAATGCCTGGAAAATGAGGCTCTGGTCTTGGTAGCTCTGGATACTACATAAATTACTACTACTGTATAACCAGTGATTCCATCCTTGCATGGGGGAAATATAGAACAAGTGTATCAGGTGCATTACTAAATCATTAAAAGATTAAAATATCCCATTAAAATACAATTAGAGCCTATTAGGGTTCATCAACACATTTGGACACCCACCCTCAACTAGTCTAAAGACTAAAATAACATTTTCCTCCTGTTACCAGAAATATTTTGGACTGCCCCAAGTGTTGTGCCTGGTTGACTAATGAAGAAACAGAGCAAGATAACTGTTAGCACGCTAGAACGTGATGGCCCTCACACAGAAAGCATCGCCTTCATCAATGAAGGTAAAACATCAATCTTCGTATGTCCCAAGAAACAAAAAAACATCAACATTCAAATCCTCTTAAGCTGCTGATCCTTTTATATAATTACTACCAAATCATAGAGTTCCCTTTCTACCTGACTCTGACAAATTTACAGGGAACCTAATTTAGGGACAGATAAAGCTGACTGATACAGGGAACTTATACATCAGGTTGTAAAATTACATAGCACAATAAAATCGAATGAAACCATACATGGTCTCTTACACAATAGATTTCTCACAAGTTGTGAAAATAAGCAGTGTTCTTCTAGTCAGTTCACTTCTAATTTTCAGAAAGCCTGATAACTTTAGGCACTTTTAGGACCACAGGATCTTGGCTAGCCAAAGCCGCAGAGAGGAGGCACTGAGTTCTCAACTAAAGAGAACAAGTATATGACAAGAATGTCCATGTTTAACCATTTTCTAAATCGGAGACAAAATCGTTACACTTCACAACTATGGGATCTGGCCCATTTCAGAGTTAATGCCCTTTGATTTCAGGGTTATTGGCCTTTTCTGGTGTTATTCATAATAAGAAGATTGATGCTACGTTTCTCTTTGAGTACATTTAATTCTGCAGCATTCTCCACTCTCACACTACCGTCATTTATCTAGATAGCAAAACATATCTCACTCCAAAAATATCATCTCTAGCTATTTTTATGAACAGAAAAAGAGTATCTGGTCAAGAAATGGAACCGATTGTACATCACATAATGGAAAAAAATGGTGACGTTGAGAAGCAATAACTTGAAAGAATAAGTGTACCATTTTATGTCAATTACAGAGAAATCAATGAAATTGAATCTGTGCTGTGCAAGCCATGGCACATAAAAGTGCGACTAATCAATTTATGGAGAATTTTCTATATATTGTTACAATTTGCAATCATTTTCTCCTCGCTGTGTTCAATAAGAATTTCCGTTTCCTCACAAAGTATTCTCATATCAGTTTCTCCTGCAGCCTTCAAAAAGCACTACTGACAAAAATTAAAAAAAAAAACCGCAACAATAAATAAAATGTTTCTATTTTTTCCTGTATTTATTTTTTTTTTAACTTTAAGCTTGAATAGCCATTAAATAAAGCTAAAAAAAAGAGCTGAAATAGCCATAACCAATGAAAAAATAAGCCATGTTGTGGATTATATACAACATTAATTCGCCTACATGTGTCAAGAGTTTTCACAGACCCATCTCAGAGGAACTTCTACATTTGCACACATAAGATATATTTCATCCTTCCACCCATGGCCTATTTTTTACTTCATTTTTCTGGGGCCAAGTGTTCTTAATGGAATGAGGTTCAGGTATGAGCAAATCTTAAAAATGCAATGTACATTCAAGCTAATTTGTATGTTTCTTCCAGCTTTAAAAGGCTCATTATTGAATCTTAATTTTCTGAAGTAATTGGAAGCAATTAAAAAAATATCCCCCAGCTGAAGTCTATTATCAATAAGATAATAGATATAAATAAGGTTATGAGCATATAGGAATGATATTTTTAATTTTGCCATGTGGCTCTCTCTGACAATATTTTACATTCTTCCATAATCAAACTTTTTTGTCAACAGGAGTTTCCATAATTCAAAAAGCTGATCTTGTTTTTAAAAGTTGGTGGAGAGAAAGTTCTTTTAATGAGGTAGAAAAGACTTTCAGAATTTCAGTCCTTTCCTCAGCAGAACTACCTTTTAGTATTTCTAGATAGTTCATTCTGTAAGACAGACTTCTTTTCCACTGGAAATGCTGATTTTTGCATTACAAGGAATTTGTTAATAACGTTCCCCTGAAGATATTTGCAACATCTCCACCTGATCAAGTCCTACGACTTCATTCGTTTAGGCAAATTTCAGTTTTCCTTTCCACCATGAACTTCACTGTAGCCAGTCAGTTATTTAATTCAATAAAGCAAGCCTAATTCCTATAGGCTCTGTATTTTGTATGTAAAGGACTTTGCATAATAAATGAAAAGTTTTTATTATTTGCGCTCCATTCAGCAGAGAAAGCGTTCAACTTAAATAATGCAATTAAAGGTGAGAAGAGAGCAATTTTCTACAAACTCTCTCTGGTGCTTTTAACAGTAGGAGTCCTAAACCTTTAAACACTTTCACACTAGCAATCTGTTCATTTATCATTAGCGGGTTTTATTTTAGCAGTCATTACAACCTACATCAAGACACTTCTTCTAAATGTCACAGGCCTATAGGAGGCCTGACATATACCTAAGCTACAAATTCCTAATTCTAACAACTTTAACAAATAGTAGCTACATTGTTTGATGCCAGAGGGGTACCACAAGGTTTGATTCAGAGTTTTATCCCACAATATCCTGGCTAAGCAATGGATTTTTTTTAAATTTCTGAAATAAAATTCACAGCTTTCACAGAAAACAAAGAAAATCCAAATCAGGATGTAAATTATATTTGCTGTCAATAGTGAATTCAACATAGGAGGCTATAAGATGTTCATATATATACAACTTTGACTATTTACTGATACATAGATACAAGTCCTGCTGGAGAAAGTAGCTCGTCTACATCAATATACACTTCTTGCAGCTGAAAATTTGATTTTCATTGCAAGTACAAATACAGAAAAGTTACAGAGCAACTATGAAAAGTCCTCCATGACAAACAGAAATTCATTTAGGTCACTAAGTGTTATACCCCAGAACCTTCAGATGCAAATAAATAATTTCCTTATATTTCTGTCATTTATGAACCAGCCTTAGAAGACTGATAATTTTACTCCTAAAAGAGACTTTTAACTAACTAACTAACTAACTAAGACAGTTGAATGTCTGCAGTGGAGAAAATAGGGAATTTCAACAAGCACTCTCTGACAAGACTTTAGGTTTTTAGCCCATTTATTTATGCCAGTTCCTGTGGAGCAAGTAGTAAAATACAGCATGACAAACGAAGTATGAATCATAAACCCCTGGAATAAAAAATCTAGAACTTTTTAAAAGATTGAGCGTGTAGACATTAAAAAAAAAAGAAAAGGCTCACAGAAGTTCAATGGACTTGAAAACACTTCAAACTTACAGACAAGAGACAAGGAGCATTTTTAAAAGTACTTTGTTAATGGAATAAAGCCATTCAAAATTTTAGAGGAATTTGGTCATAAACTTGTACTACTGTATTACAACACTATATGTCTGAGAAGAGAAAAAAAAATCCAATTTCACAAACAGCAAGTAATTGGGAAGCTTGTTTAATAATAACCAAATATGGAATTACTAATTGTATTTGAAACTCTTAATCATTTCAAGAAGTGTCATATACATGTATCAATTTCAACTGAAAGCAGACTTGTTCAGCAACAGGTAAGTTTAAAGAAAAAGTACTCACCTAAACATAAGAAAAGAAAATGACCAGAGAGGACGACATTTTGAAGGATATTTCCTAAACAGCGATTTAGATATTCTGTGCAATTCCTTGAGTCTAGTTAGGTAATTCTGATGCCATACCAAATGGATGGGAAAAGGCAAATATACTTTAAGGAAAGTTGAAAAGGAGGAAACATGCATTCTGGGAAACTCAAGCATGCAATGTGTCTTTTTGTTTCAAGATAAAACACGAGTTTTAATTAACAACTGATTATTTTGAAGGAATATTTGGAATATTTTCTTTTTTTTTTTCCCTTTAGGAAGCATATATAAATTAAATTGAGTTGTAAAGAAAAATCAGATTTCTTTCTTCCAAATAAATTGTCAATATCCTTTCAGGAGCGTTTGGACATGCTTTTACCTGCGGTCAATATCCACGTGAAAAAACTTCCTTACAGTTTTATTCTGGAAATGTACCCACAGTCTGATTTGCTTGTGCTCTTGCCCACATCCCCTTCCATTCTCTTCCATTCCCATTCTACTTAGAGATTCCAGCCAGACCTCTCGTGACTCTCTAAAAGCACAATCCAAAATCTTTTACAGCCTCAGTTCCGAAAAAAAATGGAGGCAAGTTATAATAAGCAAACACTGAAAAGCTCTTTACAATAAAACTTTGTTTATTGTAAATCTAGAAGAAACTAAAGTTCCTCCTAGGCAGCTGAAAGGCTTTCTTGATTGTGGCACACAGAAGGGGGAGGCTTTTCTACGTGCCTTTAAGAGCAGCACAGCATGGTGGTAGCTAAGGAGCTACCAAATTTTCTCTTTTTCATTCAACAACTTACTTTTGATGCAAGAAGCCCTACATGAAACCATTAAGATGGGTATATATATTTTTTCTTTTAATTTTGAAAGCTGTTCTTAATAACTATAAAGAGAAAAGCCTCACAGAAGCTATCCAAAATGTCTAATTTCAAGCCTACCAAAGCCAAAAAGGAAAACAAGTTTGTAGTTCTTTCACTATTAGAGAAAACTATTAAAACACTTTAATTCATTTATCTAAACCAGGCAATAAAACTTGAGTATTCAAAATTCCTAAGGAAAAGGCACAAGTCAGTTACCACGGATCTCATGCATTTCTTGTGTTACAGAATGCACACTGACTGCTTGCTCACAGCTGATTTCTCAATGAGGGAGCCCGACTTCAAAAAGAGTAAATAAACAGAAAAAGGAATTTAACTTCAAGTGATGGAATATATACTTACTAAAAATAATAACCTACAAAACTTTAAAGAAGAATGGTGTAATTTCAGATTTAAACCTGGACAATAGTTATCTGTGTATACATTTAATAATTTGTCTGATATAAATATTTTTAAGTCAAGAGAGTTAGAGAGACGCATTCCAGCTGAGAATCTAGGTCTACACACATCTGGGTTTGAATTTTGCTTACGCCGTGATGTTTTCATTGCACTGTAACAATGTTAATGAGTCTTCAATTAGACATAAGGTATGTTTGCAACGTGTCCCTTCATTGCTCTCTGGTGATAGAATATTGGATTTAAGTTAGTGAACCACATCCATTAAAGCCAAAAGCACTGAATGCAGACATCAGTTTTAGCACATGTTGAAGAACTTTGCTAATTAAAGAGAAGTACCTTGCAGAAATGAACTTTTAATTCAGTATCTTGATCAAATATTGAAAACTTAACACAAGACTAACAATCCTCATGGAGTCCTTATAGAGGGTTTGTAGTTGGACAAAACACAGAATGGGATTATTAAATAATTTGGTATTATCAAGACCCCCTGAACAGTTTCTTAAACATTTACTTTCATTTTTATACAAAATTTAGCCTACAGACAACACCACCATAATTCAGATCTAAGTCTTGGATGGCTGACACTCTCAGGAAAATGAGAGTTCTATTACACAGATACATCTGCTATTAAAATTGGGAAATGACTTGCTTATTTTGTACTGTATCACTACTTTCTACAAACATCGCTTCTATTCAAAACAGAGGTGCTGTCTCCCTCTCTTCTCCCCCACTTCTGCTTCCATTAAACCACTCTAAGCACCATGGATACGTTCATAGAATCATGTAGGTCGGAAGAGAAGATCATCAAGTCCAACCATTAACCTACCACTGCCAAGTTGCCACTACCCCATGTCCCTCAGCACCACCTCTACACATCTTTTAAATCCCTCCAGGGATGGCGATTCCACCACTGCCCTGGGCAGCCTGTTCCCATGTTTGACAACCCTTTCCATGAAGAAATTTTTCCTAATGTCCTTCCTGAACCAAACCCTGGCACAACTTGAGGCCGTTTCCTCTTGTCCTATCGCCTGTTCCTTGGGAGAAGAGCCCAACACCCCCTGGCTGCCCCCTCCTTCAAGGAGCTGCAGAGAGTGAGAAGGTCTCCCCTCAGCCTCCTTTTCTCCAGCTTTGAAGTTTTTTGCAGAAGTAAGGGAAAGCTACTTCAAATTAGCTGGCTGGCTGTTTCTTGCTAACATAGCAGACAGGAACCAAGAAGAAAAAGAACAGCAGAGGAAGAAACCTTCCTCCTTGACCTGTGCTCCAGCTGCCACTGCCAGTGCAAAATATTGCAGAATGCAAGATCCGCCTGAGTTCTGAGCTCACGAGGAGCCTGGAGGTCATGCCATCCAGGAAAGATTAATCTCCTAGGGTCATCCAACCCCCACAACTCAGCAAGATGTGGAAGCTGAGAGGTCTTCTGCCCTGGCATAGCAGCAAGATAGTGCTGAGTTTATAAGTGAAATCTTGCAATTATGAGAGGAAACTGCTGCCTCTCAGGTGAGGGAAGGTTTCAAAACTAAATCGTAGAAGTGAGTCAGGAATCCTTATCTTAGTGTGCCTGCTGAGCTCGACAAGATCCTTACTTTTGTTCAGCTATAGTTAACTATAGTCTCAGTTTTCCCCATTTTTAGTCCACTTTGAGCACTGTATATACTAAAACCTGAAAACTATCGGGCATCTGTTTTGTGTTTTCCTTCTGAAAGAAAAGGAAAGTAGTTTTTTGGACTAGTTAATACTGCTTTAATCTGCAAACACTGCTCTGGAGTAAAGACAAGCAAAGGGCAACACTAGTGCCAGCCTGTTCTCCAAGCGGAGGTAAAGGAATGATGCAAAAGTTATAATCACCCTTTAGCTCTCCATTTTAGTTTCAGGTAAAAGTGTTCAGCACAACGCACTTTCCAAGGTTGTCTTGGAAACCATGCTTTTAAATTGTCCTATTATACACGTCTGGGGAGGCGAAGCATCTACCTTCTCCACATGCCAAGGCCGCTGGAGAAGATCTGGAAGTGCCTCAAGGCCTGTTTGGTGCAATCGTGGCACTTCTAGTGGAAGTGTCAGTGCTGAGGATTAGTAAGGACAAGGTATTCCCTTCCTTCCCTTGTACAGGCTTGGTTGTAAAATGGCTCTTAAATGGGCCAGACTTTTAAGAAAACTTAAAGATCTGTATAAGTATAGATCTGCACCTTTAAAGATAGGTATAAACATAGATATGCAACATTTTCACACCTTGGTAATGCCTATATTATGTTTCCATTGTAATTTCTCTATGGCTGTCGCTACAGACCAGTACCGCGTATGGTTTTATTTGTTTTTTGACCTCTATGTTGAGCTTGTATTGATTAATCCTATTTTATGCTTTGGTGCCTTCATTTCAATGTGACTTCCTTCCTGAAATAAAAGCCTGCAAATTGATCTTTATTGCTTTGATGAAGAGTAGTCATGAGTGAAACTTTCAGTATCTGTGAGTACAGCCTGAGTCGGTCCATTAATGTTCTTCTGTTATGAAGCACAGTTAGTAACGTACCTGTGTGCATGATGGTTTTATGTGTTCCCAGTTTCATACTGCACCTTCAGCGAGGCCATACGTTGGCTACTCATGGAGGCAGATACTAAATTAGCGACCATATATATTATCCTACACTCAACATTTAACAGAATAAAATATTTTTGAAAGTATTAGCAAAATTAGGAGCAAAGGTAGGTTTTCACTAATAGTTAATTTTTCCAAACACCAACTCCTTGGTGGAAGCAGCAGATGCAGTGAGGTCAGAAATGCTTTGTCATCTATTACTTCCACTATCATAGGCAAAGGCCTCCAAACCTTTTATTACAATTGCAATCTAAGGCCAAAACAATGTGTTTGTGTGATCTTTTTCAGAGATTCTTTGTTTGCTACTCGATTATGGCAAACTATAACACTGTGTAGTAAACTTTCATATTTTACCAGAAGACTAATAACGCCTTGCTTTCTCACAAATACCTCTCCTTGATCTAGCTGTCACCTTCTGTTTTGTAAAAATATAAACAAATAAAGATGCTTGTGCTTGTGAGGAAAAAGATTGAAAATACGAACTGAATATACTCCAGAGACTCAGAAGCAGAAAGGAAAAGAAAATAAACACTCCTTCTAATAAAAGTTTGTTGTTTTCATATAATGTCATTACTTTCTGGGGAATCATGGGTTCCTACTGGTTGAGATTGGTAATACGATGGAAACCAAACAGAATGATCCACCTCATAAATATGAACTAGGAAATACGGCATGTTTTCTCTCTTCAGCTATGTTAATACTTGCTTCAAAATTATTCTGCAGTCTAAATGAAGCATGTGAGTATGTCTGATATAGAATATGTGCAAAGCTGAGAGGAAGAAACATGTTGAACTAACAAACATGAGCAAGGAGACATTTTAAAAATATTGGATGCCTTTTTTTCTTTTGGAGGTGAATAAGAAACAGATGTTAGAAGAAAATCTACTTGTCTAATTATACATAACATTTCTAGATCATGGGGACTTTGCGTACTTACACATTTCAGTATCACACTACAGGACGGGTACAGGCCAGACAGACAGCCTTTTAGTACTGAAGTGGAGTTCATTTCCTATAGCCGCTTCCTAGTTCTGATTTCAGTTGTTTTTACAGCTGCGAAAGACAGGGCTCTTTCTGAGTCGACATATTCTACTTCTTTTCTAAGAGAATTATTCTCTTTAACCAGAAAAAAAAAATAGTTTAGAGTACAAAAAAGCATTTTAAAGTTATAGAGTCTTAATTCATAACTTTAAAGCGGTATCTGAAAATGCAGATGTTTTTGCACTGCCCTCTTTGACTCTACGTAAACAGACACCAAATAATTTACTCCAAAATTGTGACAATGCTACAGAAGTTCTACAGCAACGGGGCTTAGTATGTCAGTAACAAAATGAATGGCAAAGTAGGATATATAAAAGTCATAGCCATGAGAGCTGCCCCAATCGTGAGTTGTTCCTGTCAAGCACTCCACAATTTATAAAGTTAAAAAAAATGCCTCTCATGACTGCTAAAGAATATAACATTGTTTCTCAAGATCAGTCGAATTATGTTTTAAATTCCTAATCTTTTATGAAGACTGATAACCCTTTGGGATGAGATGTTTGTTTATAAATGATTCTTCAATATCTTATTTGGAAATTTTTACTTGGACAAGAGGACTGAGTGCACCCTCAGTAAGTTTGCAGATGACAGCAATTTAAGCAGGAGAGTTGACCTGCTTGAGGGGAGAACGGCTCTACAGAAAGATCTGGATGGAATGGATCCATGGGCCAAGGCCAATGGCATGAGGTTCAACAAGGCCAAGTGGCGGGTCCTGCACTTGGGTCACACCAACCCCAAGCAGCGCTACAGGCTCGGGGAAGAGTGGCTCGAAAGCTGCCCGGCAGAAAGGGACCTGGGGGTGTTGGTGGCCAGCTGGCTGGATATGAGCCAGCAGTGTGCCCAGGTGGCCAAGAAGGCCAACAGCATCCTGGCCTGGATCAGGAACAGTGTGGCCAGTAGGACCAGGGGGGGGTCGGGCTCTTCTTCCAAGGAATAGGTGATAGGACAAGAGGAAACGGCCTCAAGTTGCGCCAGGGTTTGGTTTAGGTTGTTTATTAGGAAAAATGTTTTCACGGAAAGGGTTGTCAAGCATTGGAAGAGGCTGCCCAGGGAAGTGGTGAAGTCACCATCCCTGGAGGGACTTCAGAGACGTGTAGACGTGGTGCTTAACGATGCGGTTTAGTGGTGGTTTTGGCAGTGTTAGGTGTGCAGTTGGACTTGATGACCTTAACGGTCTTTTCCCACCTAAGTGATTTTATGATTTTATAAAGCCACTCGTGTTTGAATAATTTAGATGGTCATTCTTTTCATTTCTTTTNGGGGGGTTGGGCTCTTCTTCCAAGGAATAGGCGATAGGACAAGAGGAAACGGCCTCAAGTTGCGCCAGGGTTTGGTTTAGGTTGTTTATTAGGAAAAATGTTTTCACGGAAAGGGTTGTCAAGCATTGGAAGAGGCTGCCCAGGGAAGTGGTGAAGTCACCATCCCTGGAGAGACTTCAGAGACGTGTAGACATGGTGCTTAACGATGCGGTTTAGTGGTGGGTTTGGCAGTGTTAGGTGTGCAGTTGGACTTGATGACCTTAACGGTCTTTTCCCACCTAAGTGATTTTATGATTTTATAAAGCCACTCGTGTTTGAATAATTTAGATGGTCATTCTTTTCATTTCTTTTCATTAACAAGTGTATTTTGCATCTATATTAGTAGATTTGATTCAGTTTATTGCTTTGGATAAAAAAAACTCATTTAGTACTAGTACTGGTATTTAAGTTAATTCCAAATTGCAGACTATTCAGTAAACTCAGCATAAATCCATAACTGCACTGATTCACTTGGGAAGTTGACTTCAAAGTTTCATTCTTGATGAATTTTTGTAAACTCACTTTTGGCCTACAGAAAGCATTTTTCCCCCAGTAGTTACATTGTCATGGTATCTAAATCATGCTTCATGTCAAGGAAAGCTTTTCTATATATCACGTAGCCTCAGTGAAAATGTAGCTTAGTCAGGAATAAAGCACTCTCTTAATGCACTATGATATAATTAATCACCTAAAGTTCAGAAAATAAAGTGTCCCTTTTGCAAAGAAAATACATGTCCTGGCGATTCAAGCTGTGGTAGAGTGAACTCTACATTATAGAGCTATGAGAATTTGGCTTTTTATTTCCCTGCACTATCAGGACCTAGGAGGCAATGTTGCAAACCATCCAGTGATGCAGTAAGACACAATAAACTGCTTCAGACTAACCTCATCCAAGTGGTAAAGAGTGTTATTAAGTTTAGAGGGAATATATGTCCATTGATTTTATGTCAGGGTATCAGGGACTTCAAGGAAATGGAGAGAGCTGAGACCTTCTCCAAAAGTGAACTGTAAGAAGTGAGCTAAAATGTGAATAACAGGGAATAATGAACACAGAAACATGAATAATTCTCATTAAGTGGCCACACCTACATTAGATCCATAGAAAGCACTGAAGAGATCAGTAACTTATTGCCTGTGATAACAAGCAACCACAGTTACTTCTTTATTTCGAGCTACCCTACCTGCATGGAAAGCAATTCCAAACCCTCTCCTCAGAGATTAGAAACTTACTTCTGATTTTCAACTGAAAATCATTTACTTTTTATTTTTTTAAAATATTCTTCCTCAATGCAGAGATTTCTTTTCTCTCTGTTGCTAGTGGAAATGCTTTCTCAGTTCATGCAGCGATTGCATTTCTTTTTTTTCCCTGGCTGTTCATTGATATCCTCTGACTCATAAAGATGGGTCTTCTTTCTTTTCTTTTTTTATATTCCCAAAAGATAAGGCTCATAACAAGTTCTAACAGAAATTCCTTAGTCCCTCGGTGTGCAACATTGCACTTCACAATATCATATTCCTGTGCAAAACATTCTGACAAGAGTGTAAAGAAAGAAATAATAAATGTTCCCTCTCGTGCTTGCTGTCCAAATTTTGTTATGAAAGCTTAGAGCATCAGAGTTTACTTTCCCTTAAAAATATTTCTGCTTAAAACCGAAGCTCTGACAGAAGTTCTGTTACCCCATGGCTCTCAAACCAGGGAATACCACTCACTGAAAAACTTTGCCCACCATGAAAATCAAGTCCAGCACCCAGAACAACATTTACATGCCGATTTCCCAGGAAAAAAGTTCCTGTTACAGTCACTATTTACAGAAGTCGAGACCTACCAACACTCACGTCAATATTTCACTTGATGGTACGGGGGGGAGCCCTAGAAGCCTGAGACTGATGAGTCTTTTTTCCAAGGGGGGTCCAAAGGCAGCCTGATGTCACGTGCTCAGACTGGATAACCTTGCCCTGGAAATTCATTCTGCATGAGGAGTCCCAGTTTTCCGATATATTGGCCTGCACTGCCTGTTTTAAAGGGATAACATGGAAGAAAAAGCAATTCCACCTCTAATAAATGATTTAGATTGGGGGCTTGCATGGTAACATATATTTAAGTTGGTAAAACTGTTGCGTATCACTATACTACATTCCATCCTCCTCTCTAAAGAAGAAAATTCAGTCCAGATGAATGCGCATGGGGATTACTAGTTGCTAAAAAGATCCTAAATTACACCAAGAGATTTAGACCCGCTGTATGTTATAACATTCACACTTTATATGGCACTATTGTCATCGTTTAAGCTGCTGTCGTGACATTTTAATACATCTAAAATCCTAAAGCACGGGCTTAGAGCAGACTGAACTATACACTTTCGAAAACGATATGAAAAATTTTGGTAGAACAGCAAAAAACCCATTCCTTTGAATAACACCACTGAAATGATTCACATGGAAATGAGGAAGCACCATCAGAAGGGCTGGAGGAGTCTTTTTTGACAAAAGAAACCCTATATAATGAAGTACGGAGAAGTTAGAGACATGGCACAATGAATGAAAGGAAGCAGAAAGCAAAAGGAGAAGGTAACGGCGACGGGAGGAAGGTAAGAAAGGGAAGAAAGGGCTGGAAAAAATGAATGGAGAGATTAGCCAAGAGGGAAATCACACATATGAAGAAGAATGAAAAGAAAACCATACGAAAGAATTAAAAAAGCAAAAGAAGCCAAGGAAAAAACCCAAAGTGTTAACAAGTGCTAATTAAGAATAAAAAGTTGAAAAGAGCATCATGGAAAAAAATGAGAGGCAATATGAGAAAGAGAAGATGAAGAAACATGGCCCTGGGCTCACTGCTATTAATTTAATTAGTAGTGATCTTCCAGTCTCTGACTTCTCTGCTACAACAGGGCTCTTCCTGCTCATTGCAGACCTTCACCCAGTCACGTTAGCTTTCAATGACTCGCTTCATTTTTAACTGCAGGGTTTCAGCGCCTTGGGGTTTGGGATTGCTCAATTGCCCAGAATAAATTGTATTTTAATACAGTTACAAATTTCACTTTGGTGGGATAGACAGATTAGGGCAATGACCAAAAAAAATCACATAACAGTACTTTTTTTCCACAAAGAAAATGCAAAGTTTTACTTGCTTTTTTTCTTTTTGATTATTCAAAACCACTGTTTGCAATGGTTACCCTAAGTATTTCTTCAAGGACTGCATTATTTCTGCATCTTGAGTAATAATTACCGGAGATGCTTCAAATCAATTTGCAAAACCTCGGGGTAAATGTTGCCTCTAAAATGGTGGAGAACGCAGGTCCAATTTGGAGCCCGTTAAATGAGACAGCAACAGTTTAAAAGAGAGCTAAATATAGTGTTACACATCGCCGTAGTTCATTTCAGCAGGAGTACCAGCTATTCATATTCTATTACTCATAATTTCAAGCAAGTGGAGGGAAAAAAATTCATTGACCTTGAACAACCTCCAATAAATTTGGTCTATAAACTTTGATATATCCTTCCTTCTGACTGCGATACCGTTTTCAGTGTGCAAGTTCTCTTCTAAGAATAATAAAAAATGACCATTTCACCAAGCTTTCGAAACGACTGAGATTGAATCTTTAACTGGAAAAAGTTCACTGTAGTGCATGGTGACTGGTATTAATTACTAATTTTATGCAAAATGACATGTCGAATTAATTGGCGATGAGCTATTTTAGTGGATATATGCCAAACCTCAGATTGTTTTGGGCAGAAGTAGCATGGCATTAAATATTTAACATGCCGTGGGATGTTCTGGTTACACTGGTCAATCATTAATTTCCTTTGATCCCTAGAAAGTAATTTTTGTTGCACTCAGCTGTAACTGATTGCAAACAGCTTTTTTATTCAGGCTCCTAATGTACTTTTCCCCAGTTGCTTCCCTCTGATTGAAACTATTTGTAGTTACACACTTTATCACAGAGCACAGGACCATTGCTTTCCTGTGACTATGTACTAATAGTCATTTAATATTATATGTTAATATGATTTGCATTTATAGAGTTATTCTGAAAGAAACTCCAGAAGTACAGCAATAGCAAATAGTCGAAATGATCAATGGAAATTGCAGGAAATCACAGATGTGCAAAATATTTCTTTTTAATCTGTAATAACTAAGAGTAATCCTAATATTTTACACTTTAAGCAAAAAATATAGTTATTAAAAGCAGACTTTTTTACTTCAGTCAGGATACCTTAAGTATGCATTTTGGTAAGTTTGTAATACCACACTATTATTACCACACTAATTATTACCATTTTATTACTTTGGTTCTAAATCTGGGAAATAGCTTTTTTTTAACGTAGTTCTCATCCTCGCTTTCACCACATTTCTGGAGGGGGAAAAGAAGTGACTGACAGATTTTTTTTTAACTTTTTTAAAAAGTTATGTTTTTGTGGAAACAAAAATATATTTGAAAACGGTGTAAAAATTTAGTTAAATCTGTAAAAGTAACCATTTTGAGTATTAAATGGAAGTGGAAGGGCCAGCTAAAGCAGGATGCTCAGGGCTCCATGGAGCTGTGTTTTGAACACCTACAAAGCCAGAAAATCCCAAATATTTAATTATTTTATATATACTGTAGATTTAAAAAGCTAACCCAAATCAGACTTTTATTTGACACGTAGCTTCCGTCTTCCTAGTCTTCCCTGTCGTCCAAAAAACTGCAGAACATTATGACTAAATCATTACTTAGTCATCAACATCAACTCAACATTTCAATACAGTAATCTAAGGTTTTGCAGATGTTTAACAGAAAAAATAATGTTTCCCAAATATTCAATGAGAGGTTAGACAGAGGCACATTTTATATGAATGACTATGACACATTTTTATCTGATTTTACAAAAAACTATACAAAAAACTATACTATAAGCTTTAGCATAACAATATTGACATAGATGACAGGAGAAGCCATCCTAAGGAAATGACTCCTTTTCAGAGCTTGGTACCAGCAGGCTCTGGTTGGCAGTGACAGGTGATCAGCTGGAATAATGAGCTCTTCTTCTCTCACTAGTCACATTCAAGTATGATTTATGTCCTACGACAATTTTGGAAAGACATGTAATCTTGGTATCAGCATCATCATACTCTCCTTATGTGGAGAAGGATCATCCCCTAAATTTCCAGGTTCTGACACTGTAAATACAGTTTCACGAGTCTTCAGATGAAGCCTCTCGCTTACTGCCTTCAATATCTCATAACCACTCCCATCTTGTTCTATTATAATAGATTGGTTCCTGAAAGTTATTACCAGTTAACTTTCCACTTTTTATTTCAGCCTAACTGCTTCATTTTGACCTTCAGACTTAAAAATAATGCATAAAAGGATGCACTTATCAGCCAATCTTTTCTCTTCTTATGAAAAAGAATAAATGCATGAAAGTTAACATGACGGAAGTATTTTTACTTATGTTTTTAAAGAGCTTAAAACTTTTCTATAAGGAATAACATTAAGTGGTGTACACAAGAAAGCAATGGCTTTGCTTCTGATTCTCTGCTATTTATATCCCTTAGTTGTCTCTCAGATTATTTCCTATCTAAACCAATATTTAAATCATATGAAACTTGAGACCTGATTACTTCAAGTAACTATCCCACTATGAAAATGAATGCATTTTACTATTTTTCAAAGAACTGGCAGGGGTCTCAGAAAGTATGATCTTTCTAGGCAGTTGATGGGAAGGAACGAGGGAAAACTGAACACATTTTTAATTTTCCAATGACTTGCATACCTTGAGAAGTCTTTAACTCCCTGACGGTGTCAAGATTTTAACGGACCACCATATGTCCAAAAATGTAAAAAAATCCTAGGAACACCATGTTCACCAAGGCAGTCCACTTTTTTGGTCTTGTTTGGGATATCTTGTATTTATCTATGTAAGCAAGTAAGACATAATTGTCATGACTTAGTGAAATAGGTAGTGGTAAAGGTTATGGTTGGTAGTCTCAAATGTTGAACTCACTGGTGAATTTCTTGGATATTATATTAGAGCAAGTTAGACTTAATATATGCATGAATGCATTGTATTGTCTTATTTAAACATCATCTTAATTAGAAATGTGGTACATTTTAAAGAAATAAATGTCCCTTTTTATTGTGATACACATAAAATTGTCACTGATTTATTAGCAATTTGACATAACAAAATGAGCACAGGAAGCTTCATAATGACAGCGTGAAGATATACGTGCTATTTGGTCTCGAGGAAATTTGTTTATGCAATATTTATCATTTCTCTACTTGCGCATAGCACAGCTCTGTAGGTCAGGCGCTAGTTGCACGAACATTCTTGAGAATGTTTTGGTGTAAATTCTGGGTTTTTTAAGAAAATGTTCTAGCATTATTTCTGAATGCACAGAAGGAAATATGTCAACAGTTTTCTGTTTTCCTGGACTTTTTGTCCATCCTGCAAGCTTTCTCTAGCAGTTCGATCTCCATGCTAAGATGTGTAAAATGCTCCAAGAATGGGTTTATTTCTCCCTATTTTAGTCTATTTGTCTTTTTTTTTGCCTTTCTCAGCTTAGTGAGTCACCAGGAGGCTGTGGCACACATAATGTGTACCAGCTCCTGTCAACTACTTCTCCCGGCGTATTTCATCCCTTTGGAGAAATTCCAGACTTCACCACTCTTCTGATCATCACTCTTCTGATGGAAGTTAAATCACCCTTACCATCACGCTGCTCCCCACGTTCAACTGGCTGTGATGACAGTGACAGTCCTTTAATTGCTAATTCTCTTCTAATTTTCTTCTAATACTATTCAAAGGCATGTTGGGAAAATTCAGACAGTCAGGAAGATATGTTAACCACTCCAAAGTCTTTCCTCTAGCACTGACTGTATTTTCAAGGAGTTACTAAATGAGAACAAATAAGCTAAAGCGGCAGGAAGAGGTAACGTGCTCTCCTCGGTATCTTCTGCATGCTACCGAATTCTTTCTTGGTTTCTAGTCTTGTAGACATTTTTAAAGCATTTAAACTCCAAATTTAAGAAAGTCACGTGGACATAATAGATGTATTGTGCTAAATGAACAACCTTGGTATTGATACATTCTTCACTGGGTATTTCCCCCCCCCAAAAAATATGGGATATATTACATTTGGAATAATTTTTTCTTTATTTGTGGGGATGGAAGAATAAAGGCTTACTTTTCCTGTTAGAAGAGGGACTTTTCTTTACAGCCTTTCCCTAGAACAGCTGAAGGACTGACAGAGATTGCAAAATCAGTTTTCTCCTGCATATGAAACACCAAATAGATGAAACGTTTGAAGACAGCATTTTTGTTAGGGATGAAAGAGTAACTTTCAATGAATAATTTATTGAGCAAATTGAGCCGATTTTTCTCCTTTCACAATATAAACAAGCAGATCACGATTTTCTCTCATTTACTCATTAGCTGAAACCATTTGCCAAATTCTTGTATGTGAAACTTGTAAGTGAATATTGACTGTGAAGGGATCTCTTCAAGCCCAACACATAGGAGATGCGGTTTTTTTTTGTGAGACAGCTCACAGGGTAAAGCTCCTTCACTGAATGGATGAGTGCCTAGGCATTCCTAGTAAAAATATGCACGTGGATTTCAATTTTGTTTTGTAGATATTTTTATGGAAATAGGATTGTAGTTCACCTTCTGTGAACTTCATGTTTTGGAAGAATCAATGGTTCAGCGTATGCTGATGATAAGAGCAAAACACCAGCAAAAGCATGAAGTGAAATTCCAACAGCAGCTAAATTGTATTTCCTTTCTCGAAAGTCATGTTGGTTTTTTAAAACTAACACAAATGAAAACAAAATAAAAAGCAGACAAACCCCACCCAGTCTTATGTTGCCTTAAGATGCATTTCATAAATGGTATCTGCACCATACAAAGTCCTGACATGGCTTGCAGAAGCTTTTCTATAGATAATCCCTAATTAGCTAATTATATTATAAACTGATTTCAAGTTGGTTTTTTTTTTTTTAATAAGATTACGGGTCTGTTTTATGAAGTCAACTATTTATATGCAATAGTTCTTTGTAGGGATAGACCTTGATTATATTAATCGTGAAAACAAACCAACACTGGGCAATACAAGCATAGAATGAATTCAGAACCGACAGATGTCAAATCAGAGTTGTCATCATCAAAAGCAACATCTTTAGCCCAATTTTGTAGGACTGAATCATAATTAAACTACCAGATCTAGGCTACACTTTATGCTTTTTTCATCAGTAATTTGTTATAAAATGCCATGATTGAAGCAGACCCTAAGAGAAATAATGAATAACAATGAGTGATGAAAAATAAACAATTAGCAAAGAATGTAAAGAATGCATTTTAAATATAAGCGTCCATGCCCTGGAAAGCAGTGATTTTTTTGATTCAGGATACATAGCGTACATAGAACTGTACCAAAAAGGTGTATTTTAAAAAATATATCTAAAAAGAGGATATGATTAGACTTAATCAGTGCATAAGAGACTTGTGAAACTAACACAGTAATACTGTATGCATGTCTAATATTAGGATTTTAAATCTAGGCAACCTGAAAAAAAAAGCTCACAAAAGCAATTAAAGGATGGAAAAAACTGCTTTAGAATGAGAGAAAGGAAACATTAAAGGGCTAACTTATTCAGCTTATTAAGGTGCACAGAGGTGTTTTTCCTTCCTAAACAAACAAATACTGCCTGTATGCCAAAGAGCATTTTAACCTAATTAAGGTAAAATTGTCTTCTTGGAAACATAAGCACCACGTAGAGCATCCTGCATAGGAAGCAGAGACACCGTTAGCCGTGCTATCAGCGTGATCGGAACCACAATAGTTCCTGCAAGAGACGGTGCTAGTCGTAAACTTCCAAATGCTCTTGGGGGAATAATTTTTAGGTTGGGATCTGCCCCCTGTCCTGTTCTAACTTCACTGGAAGAGGAGGAAGGGATGCAGAGGTGGTATTTTCTGGGGACACCGGCTTGGAATAGTCCCATCAGATGGGAGCCCGCAGGATTCCCCCAGAAATTGCTGCTGTTTTGCTGTACGGTGCTGACCACTCATTCCAGGTCTCTGAATGAAATTGAGAGCTATTGAATGAAATTCAAAGATAGCAGTTGGCTTAAGAAGCAACACAACTGTGATTATCTGGCTCTGAGCCTATAATAATAAAGCTTTCCAGGCTTGAGCAGAAATAATTCTAACCAAGACATCTAGCCACAGACAGCTGAAAGCTGAATGTAAAACATGGACTTCAAAGTAAGAATATTTGACCATTATCAAATTATGAAAAAATTGGAATCTCTGCCTCTTCCTCGACTCAGTGAGACTGGATATCCCCCTGGAATATATATTTGGCCAAACAGGTTATGCTTTAGTGTAAAATAAGTTCTTATGCTCAGTTCAGTGTTTGGCATGAAACTGAAATCTATGAAAGCAGTTATACTACCTGGCCAACTAACACCAGGGATTGAATATGAGTAATCTATGACCTTAATTTCACTGCCACCAACCCCACTCATTCTTAGGCCATAGGCTACGCTCACAACCACAGTACTGCCCGTGTAAGATGAAGCCGTGCACCGGCGTGGATCTGACCTCTGGCTGCAAACTAATCCCATGGAAAATAACCATCAGCGGAGCCAAGACCAGCTTCCTCACTGTGATTTCCATCCCTCCGTATTCACCCACAGAAAGGGCAGTACAAACAGAGCACAGCAGGGTTTTTTACTCTGAACTTCTTTCCACACAATACTTTTTCTACTGCTTGGTCAGATCTGACTGCAACATATATAGATTTGCTTATATATATGTATATATGTAAATGGACTGCAGAATGTTTTGAACCAGCAAAAAAATGCCAAGCCTATTGGATGTTGTCTGATCTTTTCTGCCAAAATTCTGCTTTTGCAATACCTTCATCTGTTAAGCCATCTTTAACACAGCATTACAAAAGGGTTCTCAAAGTGATTAAACGCTATAATGTTACATAAATCATCTGCATCGTCGCCTTTTCTGCTTACATACAGTCTTCTAGTGTGATAATTTGCACCTAAGGACTTAAGAAATGTCCACCTTAAAACTGTGGAAGGCTTAGGGGCAAAAAGGAAAAGCATCCATATTCCCTAATAAAATACTTCTGAAAGCAAATCACTCTGCTTCCATCATTAGTAAGAATAATTAATAAGCAACAATGGCTGTGCATTAAAAAAGGAGAATTAAATGTTGAGAAGAGCATAGAGAAGGCACCTGCCAACAGCAGTAAGGTAATCTGAAAAAAAACCCCACAATTTATTAGCTGTGGTAACCCGACACTGTAAGAAAAAAAATAAAATCAACATTTAATAATGGATGTTATCCATGATTTAACTAATAAATAACTTTCTGCATTCAAAAATGTAATTTGAAAGACTCCCATATAATGGAAATAGATACCTTATTTTTCCATTTGCCAACCCAGCTTGTTACCACAAAGGCAAAGGGTAGGTTTGCCTGGATCCCAGACAGCATATAAATATCGCTGAGATTTGTCTAACTCTCCTGTCACTTCTTTACTCTGCTCTTGGACAAGGCAATAATGTTACTAAAGGTGTCACCATAAGAAAATCAGAGGTGACAATAAGACGTAGAAAACATAAGTGCAACACTACCGAGAAAAACTGTTCTCATCCAGGTGTGGGTGAAACACACGGTCATAAAACAGGAGAAAACACAGCATGAAAACACAATAGAGATAGCATTAAAAGAGTGGGTTTTTGGCTTATTTGACCAAGAAAAAAAAAAAATCAATGAGAAACGAAAAAAAATAACATCTTAAGGGAGTTACTGCTCAGCTTTGTGACACTGGCTTTAAATTAGCTCTCGTGACAACAAAGCAAGCTTTAAAATCAGCCTCCCCGGACGCCAGATTCTAAGGGGAGATAAGGAAGTTCTGCACAATCACAGCAGAGAGAAACTTCAGAAGAGCAATACTTGAGTTTATAGCTGACAGGCTAAAATAAAGAGTCCAGGAAATCTTCATAGACACCAAAGTGGCTTAAAAAATAAGTTTTACTTTTCAGATGAGCAGATGTATCTTCAGGAATGCTGACATATGAAGGAAACTTTTTTTTTTTTTTTTACCCTATAAAATGAAATTACAAATTTAGTTCTAAAAAACTGGGAAGACCATAGCAGAAAGTTTTTTG